>JAMZAV010003873.1:0-92163 GCA_024449915.1 Sweltsa coloradensis | reverse complement strand
AAGATACTTTACACTTTTCAACTTGTCATTTCGAGAACCTGTCTGTGCAATATTTGTTTTTCGAATAGTGTCTCAACTCCCGTACTAACCCAGTACTTGGAAGATGCTGCACATAGTGCCCTGGCTCTGCCTCACAAGACCATGTCACACAACATAAACTGAATCAGTTTGAGAAACCTCAATTACCACGTGTTCCACTTGATTGGCCGATACTCTGTCTCTACAGTGACGTGGTAAAGGTTTCTTGTGTTACTCCGTCCTAGGTTGTGAGGGTGGGTGGACGTGTCTCACATCCCGTGTTGTTACAGATACTTTACTGTGGGAAGACTGTGTTTAACTCACCGGCAGCTATCAAGTCGGCCCAGGCGTACTTCCAGCCTCCGCTCTCGGTTCGGACGCGACATGCGACCATCCATATCTTCCAGCCTCCCACCTGCAGCGTGACCCCGCAGTCCCCGGCCCCCAGACCGCGGCCGCTGTAGTTGTAGCCCAATAGCCAGTCGTCTAGGTGTGCAGGGTCGGCCTGGGACTGAGGCCCCCGGCTCAGCTCCAGCAGCAGACCTGCCTTGGTATTCTCGCCGTCCCACCACCTGACCTGACACCCAGCGAGGGCCACGTCAGCTGAACAGGTGAAGGTGACAGACTGGGGGATAAAGTGAACACGCACGTGCTCAGGGCTGATGGTGAGGTTGAAGGACGCGACACCTGGAGACAAGACATCAGAGGTTATGAGACAGAGGTTTGTACACACTTACTTCACTTGATTGAATTAGTGTACCCCACTGAACGGGCAGATATATAAACACAATTTTGAATACATGGAACAGCACTGCAAGGAATCTGATACCTTTGCACAGACCACCGATACATTGATTATAATATAAATAACCTTGTGCAGATACAGTGAGGGATTATTTCTAGACACACAATTTACACTATTATTCTAGAGCTACAATAATAAACAACTTGAGCGGGGTTTGAACCCGGGTGTCGGGTTTCTCAGGCGGACGTCTTAACAAAAACAGCTTTATACAGAAACACTACAGGACAGCAACATGTTCTTTCAGTGGACCTGTGCTGATAAAATTGTCATTCTGAAACATTTATATTGTTCTTTATAACACGATTTTAAAGATAATTCGTTAATATTATATTGACATATTGAAGTGTTTCAAAAAATAATAGAACTTCACACATATATTTACGACCTGATAGAAACCTTAGTAAATGAGAAAATGTATCAAATTTGTAGAAATGTAAAATAGAGAGAGATTATTTAGATTTTTCGATTTGGTTATCCGGGAATCACTCCCGTAGTTACAAATACAATTTTTAATATTTAGTACAATTCGGAATTTAAATTCTTAAACAGTCAGAGTTACTTACGGACGATTTGAAGTCCTGCCATTATAAGCACGGTGACCACTAACTTGTACATGTTGATAGAGAGATAATATAATATGAGACGACGAAGCTCTGGTCTGAGAATGATGGGAGAGATAACAGTCGTCGCTTTATACAACCAGCCGTGAGCAACACTACGTCAGTATAGACTTGGAAGCAAGAGACAAACAAGATGTCCGTCGTCCAATAGCAAACACCCAACACACGGTCCAGCCATGGCGTGTTGTATCTAGGCCAATCCACACTCGCCGAGTCGACTCAGATGCAAAGTTTATCTCAAGATGAAAGTCCCTGGGTGGGGTGAGGAGATCAGCTCAGAGGTCAAAGTGTCAAAGATTAGACTGATTGGGAGCCTCGAGTGTTGCGACAAAGACTAATATAATGAACTGTTCCAGAGGTCACAACAACAATCATGAACTGTTTTTTACTAACATGCCATTTCATAATTTATAACCATTGATTTAAAATCTATACATTTAAGTTCTTTTTAGACCTGTATCTACATCATCTAAGAGAGACAGTGTACCCCTCTCTTGATGGTGAAGATAGGTGTGGCTCGTATAGTGGCTACTTCTTGCTTCCTACGCAATAACACACCTGTTAGATTCCCGCTTCTGATTCAGCAATAGACCATTGCAACACAGCAGCTATAGACCATGCTTTTCATGGTTCGTTATCTAACAAACGACACAACAGCAATGTTATTAAATTGGCCACCTGGTTTTGATTCCCGTAAAAAACAATTATTGATAGGCTATACTGAACATTGTTACCACCTTACAAACCAGGTACAGTCAATCCTTCTAATCTATGCAGAATATAACGTATGAATCTCAATATATTTTATTTTAAACCGGTCATATCTTTGTTGGTACAACACCGCCTGGCTTTGAACAACACGCGGTGACGTCGCAATGTTATCACTCGCGTGTTAAAGTTCACGGGTGACTCTGTTTTGTAGGTGATTATTGGTCAATAACATCGCAATCCAGTTTCACAGTATTTTTGAATTATTTTCTATAAATTCTTTTGCATTTTTCCCTACAAATTTGTAAAATGAATATTATTGTGCCAAGCTGCTTTTAACTGATGCTAATTTAAATGCTATTGAGATAAGAATAAGCATGCTCTGTTATAATTAAATATGCGTTATAAATAAAATGATATTCGAGTCTATGGCTATGGGAATTTATATGGGAATCCTTTTAAGTATTGGAACCAATTAATGATGTGGGAAATGTTGTTACAATCAATAAAGATACGTAATAGGCTATATTCAAATATATTGTTTTATTCAGATTGTGCAGTGAAGAATACACAAGTATACAGTAAACCACGAGACTGTTGGTCGCTGCCTTAGCCTTGCTGACTCTGAGGGCTCTGCGAGTGTTGGAGACTCTTAGTGCGTCGCTCCCTCTCAAACTGGAGCTATTCCTTGGCGTTCTGAGCCCAAAAATCCTGTGCCCTAGCATGGGACCGGGCAGCGTCCACCACTAGCTTAGAAGCCTCTAGCTTCACCTTGGTCGTCTCTTCCTCTATCTCCGCTGTCCTGGCCGCAGCCCCGGCCTCTCTGATACGATACTCGTGCACCTCGTCCTTGGGACAAGAGGTGTTACCATGTTGTGAAGGTCGCACCCTGTACTCCCGGCAGAGAAGGTCCAGGTAGTTTGTAGCGAGACAGTTCGGGCCTGTGGCAGTGCTGGCAGTGGTACTGGCAGTGGTGCTGGCATTGGTCGTGGTGGTTGGCCCTGAAAAATAAAATTTAAATTATTAAATTGTTTCAATTGGTTCAACACTTAAGGTGGAGCTACCCCCCCTCAAAATCGACTTTTTCTTAATAATTATTATACACCAGTATGTGCGAGTGGTCAGTCTTCCCCTCCCCCTCCCCCCACCCCTCCAGGTCGACTTGCCGCAGGGAGCGGAACTCGGCTTTCAGTCGAGTAAGACGTGTCAACTGAGTAGGTTTATGCCAGCCACCGCCGCGGAGCGGGGAGAAGTGGCTCGCGAGTTCATATTTACGGCGGTGTTCGCGCATTCACTTGACTGCGGGGCCAGGAGACAGGGAACGAGTCATAAATAACAAATAAATATAATTTCTTCTGAAGCTTTTTATTGTAATTTGATTATGAATACGTTTGCAATTATCAATTGGAACCAAATATACCCATTTACTTCTCTATATGAAAACATACAATTGTAATTTCAATTAAATTTTTGTGGAAAATAATTCCCATGAAGTCTGAAGAAGCATGTCATTCTCAATATTAGTCATTATTTTATTTTGATTTATAAACAAAAATGGCGTAAGTATGATAAGCTCATTGTGATAACGATAGGGCGAGCACGGAGCATGACACATGGAAGAAATATTGTATCAATAAAAATGACATAGTAAGTGTTTTCATAACCACGTCAAATTAAGAAAACTATAAAAAAACATATCCGTTATGATCATATTACCATAAGCACTTTGGTAGTTACCTTGTAGTTCGTAGTAAAGTAGTGTTATTTTATGATTACACAGATGAACGTGGAAGGCTATTATTATAAAACATAATATATTGCTGGTCACATATTGAGTCATTTATTTACAATATTAGGCCTAATGCATTACGATATTTTCTAAGCAAGGTTTTGAACCTAGAGTGCAGGACACAATAGTTTACATGTCCAAGGCACGCCCTTACATCAACCAAAAACAAATAGATCTTTACACATTATTTAACACACGTGCGCGTATATCAATTTCCAACTCTCTACACTAAATTATCATAATTGTGGTGTAAAAATATAGGAATCAAATTATCTACATAAAAGTTTACAACAATTGCAATAGTCAACGGAAATTAAAAACTAAACCGAATATCACATAGATTTGAATATAAGCACAAACTTAGTCAAACTCTGATATAAAAATGAATAAAAATAATAATAATATGCTTGTCATGTAGAAATATTCGAAGCTAGGCCTACACGAATATTTATCACGCATATAAACTTACAATGAACGTACATTATTGATTGTATATTATGTATTTATAAAATTATTGCTTTAGGATGATAATAATAATACATATAGACTTACATATTATTTGCTATGTTCTAAATTAAACTATAAAATAGAAAAATGTGGCCAAAGAAAATTCCTTTGCAGCTCCAAAGATCAGCTCTAAAAAAAACAATAATTGTTTGTTAGTTGTTAATTCACTGAAAATATACAATCAAACTATTATATTCCTAACAACACCACACTAAGAAACCAGCTGCCATCCCTATGGACACAGTGACACAAAATCAAAGATTGTAGCTTCAAGAAAAGGTGGAGACGAATTATTGCCAGTGTTGTGACAAGATAGTTAAATTTTTATCTAGGTAAAGATAATCCTCCAAAAATGTATCTAGATAAGATAAAAGAAAAACTGCAAAAACATTATCTCGATAAAAGATAATAGATAAAAATAATTATCACAGAAAAGCAAAGTTATTTACCAACTTTTGCCGCCATTTTCAAATATCCGGAACATAATGTAGTAAACTGGTAGAAGTAATTTTATTTAAAAAGTGATTTATTTTATTTTTCTAAAGTATTGTTACCTAATTATTTTATGTAAAAAAATTATCTGAAAGCTTTACAAGTTTAGGTAAGATGAACTTTATTTTATGTAGATAATTGAAAAAGATAACCATAAACTTATCTAGATAAGATAATAAATAACAACAAATTTTATCTAGATAAGTCACAACACTGAGTCACAACACTGTTCTGACGAACGTAGTGCTGCCACACATAACGCATTCATAAATGAATGTGCTTACTAAGCCTGAACGGGACTCGTTTTTAAAAACATATTTTCCTGTAGTGCATGTTTTGCCATGGGACGACAGGGTTGTCAAAAACTGAAGGAGGTAGCTGATGTTAGCTACTCGTCGCCCTTCCAACTTCTTATCTAACGTAATAGTTTCCACATCTGGAAGGACGGGAATATCTGGCAGGCTTTCGTTTCGTCACTTGCATCTTGACTATTGGGCCAAATATCACTGAAAAGTAAATAACGAAAGTTGATAATATAAACATTTATAATCGATTGAGTGCAGAGAACGCGTTTAGGTCGATCGTCCATGCAAGTGCAGGCGCGTGTTGTTTAGATTGTGTTCTTGGGCGGGGGAGGGGAGGGGGGGGGGGCGTACGGGCGGACGTTAGCGTTATCGCTGATACTATAAACAAAGTTATGATGATCATTGATAATCTAGCAGCACACTTGTTATATATCGCGGTGTCGCAACTTGAATGTGAGAAAATACTTGAAAGCACAAGGTCAGGGGCAATGAGTGGAATATGTTAGATGCAATGCGTCATCTCGGTTTTACAATCAATGATATAGTGTTGTACATGGTCTATTTTAAAATTATGCTAAAATATTTTTAAACCCACACCTGCTTGATCTAGGTGTCGGGGATGAAGGACTTTCTGCTTCTGCCTGGCCACCTGGCTGAGGTGCCGGACTGCGTTCGTCTGTTAGTGCATGTTGTGATACAGTCCTGTAAATAATATTATTTTTGTCAATTTCTATCTGAAACGTGCTACAATTCAACAGAAAATACAACGGAATAAATTAGCATCCCGTGACCTGATTATGTAGTACACTACAATACATTCTCTACATTAGCCCTACACTATCTACATTCTTGTTGTGTGTACCCACATTCTATTGTATAGAACTGTTCTGTTAACAGCTAGTACAACATAAAGGCCCTATGTGCGAGGAGTAAATCCATATGCAAATAAATGACTATGCCAAAGAACGACCTTGGCTAACCTTCATATGCATTTCTCAATTCTTTAGTGAAACCAAGGTCAAATCTCCGTCACATTCACAGCCAATCATCGCACAGAACGTCGCTCGCTAAAACTGAAATGTGGCTTTGTCAAATAGTTGTGCAACGGCCTTGACATTTGATCAACTGGCGCAATACAGGTCTGCCGTCCTGACTGTTCCAATCGTCTTCAAAACGTATTACATTACACACAATGTGAATTATTATTGTTTGATAACAATAACTTTTGTTAATAATTTCTGTGCGATAGATGCAGTTTGTATGTGTGATTATTCCAGAATGAACAAAATTATGTCAAAACGTGTTCAAAACCACACCTGTTTGATTCATCTATCGGGGATGAAGGACTCCCACTCCCAGCTTCTGTCTCAATTCTTGAAACACCTGGCTGAGGTGCTGGACTGTGTTCATCTGGTGCATGTTCTGATACAGCCCTGGAAATAATTTTCGGTATTGAAAACACCCTTCATAATGAGTTATGATTCAATTTCATATAAATACGCACTGTTATAATTAGAGTGATAAGAATTACTTACTTATTTTGATAATAGTAACTAACTTGTTATTCAATGTGAATGAATGTGAATTCTACATTAATTTTGATTTTTGATATTGTTGGATAGTCCTATATCACTGTTCAATTATGCATGTATGCCCATGTACCACGTGTAGGGCGTAGGCGGTACGGATCCATAACCCTACATTGGCCGACCTGTCCTGTTATGGGGCAGGTATATAACAATAAAATCAATCAGTCAACCCTAGACATCACTTACCCGTCTTTAGAAGTCAGCAGGCCAGCGTCCCTTTTTCTTCGTCTCACTTGTGCTTTCGAACGTTTGTTTCTTTTTTTCTGACGATTTTTCTCGTACTAATGCTACCCATTGTCACATATAAATACTGATGATAATAAAGTGTTTCACACTAAAATCCAATCAGCCGTATTGTCCACTGTTTCAATAGCCTAATCAATAACTTACTGACATATTTGCATTCACATCACTAAAATGCTTGAACGATTTACGAGTATAAGACAAGTGTTAATTTCCTTTGTGGACCGAATTAATTAAGACAAGGTTAATTTCCTTTGTGGACCGAATTAATTAACGGTTTCCCATTTTCACTTAGATTTAATACACATTATTATAATCATCACTCATCATTCATAAATCATTAATAAAATCACTCGCTAATGCACTGACTATTGAGGTGCATTGCACTTCACTGACGTAATGAAGTAAATCTCTCAATACGTTATATCTGTGGTCAACACACATTTATTAGATGCTCTTGCCAGCACTTCAACAAATGAATTGAGATGGGAGAACCAGACGCAGGACGGAGCGCCGAGCCAGCAGTTTTCAAAGTTGCGCCTTATTCGGCGGCATCGAGCAAGGAACACAGCGACTAGTAGTTCTCCAGTTACTCGCCACCGGCTGTGCGCGCCTCTGGACGGAGTCGTAAACTTGACGCGCTCAGTCTGGCTCGGCCGCTGACGGGCACAATTCGCGGTTTTTCTGCAGGCATTCACGCGGGACATACTTGTGCGAAAAGTTTTTTAGCTAGAATAGATCCTGATACGGCTAATGAAAGCTAAGTGTTCAGCGCACAATCTGGTATAGTTTTATGTTTATCTGCTCCCCTACATAACCTAATTATGCTTAGATGAATGTTGCCCATAACTAAAGAGTTTTACACCGGTACACGAAAAAAATCAAAAACAAAAAACTACATGTCAGATTGTCACAATTTTTTTTTAATAAGTACTCAACATATCAACAAACGTCAGGTAAAAATTGCAGATTCTTGACGTGAGTAATTTCGATCTGAGTTATTTTTATATTTGCTACTTTTCTTTTTTCCGGTACACAGCGTAAAAAAAATCCAAAACATTTCAAAACTTGTTTTTTAAGGTATAACATCAATATTTATCGATTTTAATACAAAAAAGCATAATTGAGCGAAGTTGGTACCCTAGATACATTAACCTTAAATGGTGAATTTCCTAGTACTTTGAAGCTAGATGACATATATCTCTTGTTATCTTGTACTTGCTATCTTCAAAATCGGACATTTTTTTACTCTGAAGAAGTATTTATTTCAGACAAACTTAAATTTCCACCGACATCAGTCGAAGACCTTCCTAATGTATATTTGATCAATAATTGGATGAGCGTAGCGAGCGAAGCGAAGATTCCATTTCACTACACTGAAGAAAAAAATCCGGAATGTTTTGTTTTTTCTGTATGTATTATTCTGTGTTTGTTAACACGATTCCGGCTAAACCGATAGTCCAATTACGATGAAATTTTATGGAGGCCCTCGAAATCTCTGAACTTTGAACTTCCACGTTTTTGAGCTTAATCAAAAAATTATTTCTCATTAAAGTCGCCATTTTACGAATTTTTTCGATTTTTAAAAAATGTCATCAACTTATTACAACTACATGTTTTATTCGATTGAAATGATTTTTTCACAGAACCTTAATTTTATGAATTTATATACTGGCGTGAAATTTGAACGCAATCGAAATATAATTTCTCAAGAAAATCGCAATTTTTCGCTTTTTTTTATAAAAAAAAAATAAATTCGTCGATTTATAACACCTACTTGCTTTATCCGATTGTAATGATTTTTTTACAGAACCTTAATTTTATGAATTTACATATTTGTGTGAAATTTGAGTGCAATCGTAAAATAGTTTCGCATGAAAATTGCAATTTTACGCTTTTTTCATTTTAAAAAAACATACGCTCATCCAACATTGCGCCTGAAAAGCGTTTGCGAAGCTTCCTAGTGTATTATAGTCATTTCCTACATATGTGTTTTAGTATGTGATCTTTATTAGCATCACAACATACACCCCACACGTGCAATACACCAGGTGACGTTCACACAATGAGTCATGCACAACTCAAGATCGAGCAGATTCTACGTACTAACTGTTATTGTGGTGCTTGGCTCGGGCAGGACTTCTTCTAAACAACAATCAAATCCAACACTCATCTTGTATAGCACAAAGAAGTAAAGCATTAATATAGTTCAATATAGTTATGAAGTTGTTGAAGTTGTTTGTGAAGAATTTTTTTTTCGTTTCATATAGGTGTAACGGATCAGACCCTGTGTTTGCCCGGATCAGGGATCTGGTTACTAATTTACATAATTAAATTCACTAGCTCATCAGCGAATACGATCTTCCAAGAAAAATAAAAAAAATTACAAATAAATTTTAATTACTCAAATTAATAGCCAATAAAAAAAATCCTTACTGTTATTAACTTAATTACCTGTCCATAGGATCTCCACAGTTGATGCTGCAAGACCTAGCTCTGCTCTGCCGTTTTCCTGCCCCACCGGCAATAAAGCTTATGAATAAAAATATTTGAGGAGGATTTAGGAGTACAATCTACATTAAAAATTGCATCATTAATTTTAACATACTTCAGTTCACTATTGACCATTGGACATGACAATTACAATTGAAATTACACCCTACCTATCGAGCTCGTTATTAAATAAGGTTGGACGTACCCCTCCAAAATGTGAAGTTATACAACCAATTTACCAAATCAATGAGTTATAATTATAATGCCCACGGCATGTACTTAACCTTCGGCAGTCGTCGTTGTAATCCAAATATGTAAATGTTGAAAAGTGGAGGGCAATTTCTTGAAGTTGGGGTTAGAAGATAATCCACATGGCGATGACACACGTGGTTTGATTAAGCACTGGTAATTAGACACACTGTTTATTGATTATAAACACAGTTCCTTGAACACTTGAATTATTGATTGGACACAGTCTATTGATTAATACACAGTTCTTTTGATTGGTAGATTCTTGATAAATTGAAGTTTCAGTTCGAAAGGTATTGTGCCGTTGAAATTAGTTATTGTTAATTATGGTTGGTAAAATGTTTGAAAGTCTTACTGTCTGATGTAACTGTTCACAGGAATATCATCCACTGACGATAATGACTCAATTATTGCATTACTGTTGAAATCGTTCTACCTGTCCAATGCCCTACACAGTTAGTTAATTAAGTGATAGCAATGGCTTATCACTGACGACGATGAAAAATGATGCTCGGCACAATTAATTAGTTATGTGATAGCAATGGCTTATCACTGACGACGATGAAAAAATATGATGCTCGGCACAATTAATTAGTTATGAATCACTTTCAACTCGATGATCACTAATGAAGTTCCAACACGATATTTGATTCGGAATCCTACCCCGAAGCCCGGTAGGCCCTATAAAACTTAGCTAATCGCGACAATCATGGTGGTTCCGTGCAATCCGGAGAGCCCCCATCCTTCGACTCACGTCCACCCGTGGACACAGCCACCGAACAACTCTGACGAGAACACCCCAGCTCTCCTCGAAAACACGCATATGGCCCCTCAAGTACACAACGTCGCCTCTCAGGTTCCGTGAAACAGACCAATTATATACTCTTCCGATCTCAACTTGAAACCTCTGAACCCCTGCTAAAACTACATGGACTTATGCCCTTTGTCATTCCATCCTATTGACTCGACTCTTACTATAGACCAAACAACTCGCAAAAATACTGCGTAGCAGCTCCTCGGAACTGAGATTAAATCAGCCATCTAGGCCGAGTGAGCAATCAACCGTGAAATCGTCACCGACTGGTAGGCGCTACCTAGTTCACCAAAACCCGCATCCTTTACAATTTTCCAAGACCTCTGTCTGCAACAAGATTAGCTCCCTTTCAAAACGTTCCTTGAAAATTAATTATTTGCTCTGCACTGCGTAGCTGTATTCGAATTTTGAAAGAAATCTACCTTCGAGATGTTTCTCTAAGCTTGATCTATCCCTGGTTGTTCAACTTTGATTACAATTAAATATCGATGTTAATTAGAACTGAAGCTTGATTTAAGTTTCTAATTACTAATAAAAATTAAAATTGATTACTAAATAAAATTAATATTTGATATGCAAATTCGATAGGCAAATAGGCAAAAAAAAGTTTAGTATGCAAATACCACACATAAATCTAGAGAAATTCAAAGATTGACAGTAGGACCTAAGTCCAGTCGCGATATAGGTAGATGTATGTAAGATGAAAGTGAAAAATATTATCACTTGAGCATGTTTCAAGCCATTTTTTCACCAAGAAGGAATGCTCGTACCCAAACCAAATTTGGCAATTGTGTTGTCAAGTACCTAAATCCCCTCGATTTTGATATTTTCAAGTTCACAGCACGTTTCAAGACGGCTGGGTAACACCTCGAAATCACCCCAACTCTGACTGCTGTATAAGGTGCTTGAATGTGTAGCGCAAGCGGCGTCGGAGCCGGGGAGGGCAGAGGGGTAGCTTGCCCCCCCTAGAAAAATGACAAATTAACCAAAATAATTGCGTTTTTTGTTTTGATTCATCAATTATCTTTTCTTTTATTCGTTCAGCAAAGCCACTTAACAACTTCTAAAACACATAAAAAGAAAAACCACTTCAAAAATACACATTTTTTTTAAAAATTGCCTGCGGCGCTATTGTAGGGGTGCCAAGTACAATTACAAACATTAAAGTGCAACTAGCTTCACACTTTCTTGTAAAGATGGTAAGTATCTCAGAGATGTTAGTCAGATATTGTATTATTTTTGGAGTTTGGATGTATCCGTGGACGGTGGATGTCTCTTGGCACAAACAGCCCCCACCCCGGCTGCCCCCGCAAACAAGCACAAATCGAGAGAAAGAGAAAACCGCTGCTGTATATAGAGCTAAGCCTATATTTACTACGTACTAGTATCGGCAACAACCGCGGACCGATCTTTTAGTGCCCTGAAACGTGTTACAAGGGAGAATTGTTCTCAAATGAGATCATCTGCTACTACTACTATAGATATAGAGATAGACCAAATCTGAACTACTTAAAGTAAACTAGGAAAACGCTAAAGTCCCGCCGCGTTGATGGATGAGCGTTTTTGTAATTTTTTTGTTTGCGTTTTTTGCGTTTGTTTGCACTTTTCCTTTGCAAGTGCTTTTTGAATGCATTGTAGGTGATTGTTGTCAAGTTTCTATTGTTACGTGTTAATTGGTATTATAAACCTCAATAAACTCATATTAAAAACTTTATTTCTGTGGATTCTGGCTAACTTTTTCAACTTTTTCAACTTTTTCTTTCAAAAGGTACTACATCACCATAACCTTAATGTCCATGTGAAATCTGAACGTTGTAGCCCCACCCGTTTGGTAAGAATCGGCCCGAATGGGACGAAAATATCGCTCTAAAAATTGAAAAACTTATATTAAAACCTTTATTTCTATGAATTCAGGCTAACTTTTTCATTTTTTTCTTTCAAAAGGTACTACATCACCATAACCTTAATGTCCATGTGAAATATGAACGTTGTAGCCCTACCCGTTTGGTCAGAACGGACCAAATGTCACGAAAATATCGCACTAAAAATCGAAAAAAATCGTAAAGTACGATATTCATGAGAAATATTTTTTCGATTGTACCCAAAAACAATACACCTCTAAGTTCAGAGAAAACGAAGGTCCCCTCCAATTTTCATCAAGATCGCATATGCCGTTTGCCCGGAATCGAGCGAACAAACAGACGGGAAAAAAAAAAAAAAAAAAACACCCGAGCTAAATATTTTGGGGGGTCAGTGAAATTGAAGTCTTCGCTCCACTCGCTACGCTCATCCAATAAAACTAGTGATCGTAGCAATTTGTTTGGGGAGAGGAGGGGGGGGGGGCTTGAGCGCCACCCCCCAAAAATCCCTACTTAAATGTTATATTCTTATAAAATCATTAAGGTTAATGCAACAAATTTAATTCATCTATTATCTTTTCTTTTTTTCGTTCAGCAAAGCCCCTTTAACTGCTTCTAAAACAAATAAAAACCACTTTAAAAATACTTTTTTTTTCAAAAAATTGCCTGCGGCGCTATTGTGGGGGGCACCCCCTTCAATGCGTTGTTCGTCCAAGCCCCCCCCCAAATATATTTCAACATACGCCACTGACTCAAGGACATTAATTGCATATTATGTAACCATATAATGTATTATGGAAGCATGTACTTTTGCTGGTTAAGTTCGCCGCCCCCCCTTCCCCCTGGAAAAATAGACTTCCGAAGCGCCTGGTAGCGCACCGCGGCTTGGCTGCGGCGCCCTAACGGGCAACTAGATAATTATTTTAACGAATTATTCCTACACATCGGCAGACTATTTTTCAATTTACAATTTCTTGTGAGTTAAATCGCAATGGATCTAGCTGATTTTTTTTTCAGTTTTACGCGATATTTGGTGGAGGTGCCGGTCCAGAAAGTTCTCGTGCGTCCGTTCCGTGACTTGCATCATCACGGGCTCCGCGGAAATGGACCGCCAAAATAACGGCGCGTATAAAGAACTCAATGGACATAGTCCACTAAAATAACTGCGGGTACAAATAACTGTTTTATGGGCGAATCGATTCTGAATCGATTCATAGGTCACAATGATAGATTCTAACTTTTTGGAATCGATGTCATCCCAACTTAGGCCTAATACTGGGGGACCTTTACAGAAGTACATTATTATAAAGCAGATTGCTATACAAACCCAACCCAATTGTCAAAACCTTTACAAACACATGACTAATTTTGTTTTTGAAACTTTTGCCATTATTAGTTTGCATCTGATAAAAATGCCCTTGTTAAAAATAAAATTTAGTGAAGGTTATTGCAGTCAGGTGCTTGTAGCAAACCACCACAAATCTTACCAAATGACCAATCTTAAAAGTCATGGAACCCAAAACTCTCATTTTCCGTCTAATATATTTTACAAACCATTGCGAAATGCCCTAACTCTAGACGAAAGTTGTACAGTCCGTAAAAAGTCAAGAGAATAAATAACGTAAATTTTCTAAAACATTGTCATCAAAATTATTATTGATGGTTTGGTTAGAAGCAGATTTTTTTTCAAATCAATAACACATTGAGTCTCCAATAACATTTTTATTTTTAGTAGGCCTATACATGTTAAATTCACTTTATCAAAATAAATAAAATATATTTTAACTCTCCCAAATGTAAAAATTTTCTTCCAGTTTGGTCTTTATCAATATTAAGCCAGTCCTGACCAAAACTTACAAGTTACAACCCTTTTTGGAGCATTCGCAGTTATGTCAACTTTTTATTTTCATATGAAATATTATAACTTTATAAAATCGTGATATTTTAATAACTATTGACATCTTGTAGACAATAATCCATTTAAAACAGACATAAATATTGTTAACTCTGGGTCACTTTTGACATTTATTTGGGTGATGAGAATGTTTCGATTACGAAGAGTGGAATGTTACAGGATAACTTTCCTCATTGGGTGAGGATGTTAAATTTTAATATATTGACTGTTCTAAGTTCTAACAGTTTCTGGCTGTCTTGAATAGACGATGTGGTACAATAAATTATTATATAAAAAATCATTATCTGTCACAGCCTGTTATTAATTATTTTTAATCAGTTACGATAATAAAAGTGTTTACTGATGGTTGTAACGCTGGGCTAAGTAATTTCTTAGATGACGCAAACAGTTCACATTAACATTACGGAAAGGGGAGTGTTACTCTGGCGTAGCAAGATCCATCGCATGAAACAGTTAGGTCGACATTGTTGGTCTCATTCCTCTCTCTCAGTTCATCCAAGAAAACGGCTATCTCTGGCGGGACCACAAAGATATAAACATCCAGGTTTCGAAGTTTCGGTAGGTTCACCAACCGTGTTAACAACTCCCGAGACTCAACATCGAAGCCGATCTGAAGATCCTCCAGCTCGCACAGTGGATTGTTATCGAGCAGGCGAAGCATTGCTGGTGTAAACGCCGCATGCTCCTTCTCGCCACGGCCCTCGAATGTTACGAGCCTGTTCAGCTTGGTCGCGGAGTGGAGACACTGTAGCGCCATATCCCAGTTGTGCCCAATTGAGTAATCATCAAACTTGAACTCCAGCAAATTTTGGAAGATTGCCTTTTTTATTTTTGCCAAGTTAACAGTTGGGTATTGATCATAGATGAGTTCTGTTAAGTGGAGAACTTCCAACATTGGACAATGCTTGCCAATAAAGTATGGTGTAAGTACAAGATCTCTTACATCTAGAGCTTCTAATTTCAAATGTGTTATAAAACACCCTTTCATTCTAATGAAAGGTTTGAATTTGCTGTTAATCTTTAGCTTAGTAAGCAAAAGTTTTGAAATTTGTAAAGTACTGCGTGTTATCGGTGATAAAGTTAACACTTTATTGTTCATCCCACAGTTGTAATCGCCCAAATAAAGTGCGTCCAGGTTTGGGCACAAGTCCACAATAGCTTCTAGGTTAGCTTTGCTAGGTTTATGTTCCTCACACTCGACAAGAGCCAGCGGATCGACGTGGGTGTCCCTTAACTTGATCATTATCCCTCTAGTCAAGTAGATGGGGATATATCTCAACAGATGGAGTTTCGACAATAAGTAGCTGAAGGTTGTCTGCGCTTCCCTTTCATAATCAATGTCACATCGGCCTTTAAATCGAATGTCGTGCATATAAAACGGACTCTTCACAAAACATTCCCAAGATCTTATTTCCCTTAAAGTTGGTATGTTCTCCAATTTACGAAGTGAGTCCATTTCACTGTTGCCGTCTAAATCAATACTGATGACCTCCAGTTGTTTGCAGCTTGAGACAATCACTTCCATTAGTTCGTGACTGGACACCGTCGTATCAACACCGATCAGATTTAATTCTGTCAAGTTGACAAGTTGCGGAAAGCACTTCTCCCACAATTTAGTGGAAATTTTGAGGTAACCACAATTACGTGAGTCATATGTGTCATAGTAATCGTCGAGAAAGACATCTTGCAAACTCCAGCTATGACATCCAGGGATATGTGAAGGCATTGATTCAGTTTTCTTTATATATAAGTAATCGAGCTTTTTAACTGTTGGTTGTAGCAGTATTTCCATCAGCAACTCCGCTCGTATCCCTAATGGTTCAGCCCTGGCCTTGGCGATAGACTGGTTCAATACGTTGTCCAGAACAGATTGGATGGCCAAGAAGGATCTACGAACCACCTTGGCTTGATCGAGATGATGCGACTCGGGGAACCGACGCTGAATTTCAAGGCACGAGTCGAGAGCTAAGCGGGATGCGCGCGCCGAAGCCAGGGTTTCAAGGCGCATAGGTTGGTAGCTCTTGTAGGGCGGCATCTTGGGTTGCAGCCAGTAGGCCGACCCTGGAAACAAAGATGGGAGATTGTTGCTGCCAGTAGAGTTGTAATGGGAACACACACTCGGTAGAGTGTCTCACCCCCTCTCGCCTAGGAGGTACCACCCATGCAACACATGTGGGGGTTGGTGAGGGTAGGTAGAGTAGGGAGAAGGGACGGCAGTCGAGTTCGGGCGGGCCTTCGGGCATCTTGTCTTATGTATTGTGCAAGTGTTTATTCCGTGTGTTTTGGTGTTTTACAATAAATCTTGTCTAATTGGATTCCAAAGTTATTAGTGTAGTGTGTATACCTCTGGTTATCCCACATCTGGCGCCCAACGATAACACCACGGTGAGTGATCAAGGAGGAAGCCGCGAGTGATTACGTAATTATTATTAGTTGTGCGTATGTAGACAATCTATGCCTGGTCGCGGGCGTGTGGGTCATAGTAGTAGGCACGGGGGACCCAGCACCATAATAATGGATAATTCAGAAGTGGCCGGACTAATTCAAAGCCTTCGCGATGAAATCCGTGGGAATAGTGACGGGCTTTCCGCGATGGTGTCGACGCTCCAGACGTCCGTAACGGCGCTCACGGAGCGCGTGTCGACCATAGAACTTGGGGCGCAGCGCGTCGGTTCGGAGACCGTCCCGCCAACGGCTGTCAGGATGGCGGCCGCGGAGGAAAATAGTGCGTCCAGTGTTTGGGGGGCTGATTACAAGCCCCAACTTCAGCTACCTATCTTCGATGGCTACGGAGGTCGTACCCATCCGGTTGTCTTTATGAAGGAGCTGGAGGATTACTTAGAAGCAGCGCGAGTACCGCAGCGCTATCAGGTTGCTGTCGCTATGGGACAGTTGCGAGGGTCAGCGCGACGTTGGGGGGACGTCTTTGCTGACAGGTTTGCGTCGTTTGAGGACTTACGACAGTCGTTCTTGGCTGAGTTTTGGGGCCGAGTACAACAGCGCAATGTGCGATACGAATTAAACCACGGTAAGTGTCCAAAACATTTTGAACATCAGACGGCGGACTACTTTTTGATGGTGCTGTCTAAAGTCCGCCATCTTACCCCGAGAGTACGTGACGACGACTTCTTGGAAGTCATCGTTGACCATTTCCGACCGGACGTGTCTGCTGCGATGCTGGCCGCTGACAAGACGACGGTCGACGGAACACTCAAGCTACTTCGCAGACTAGACGAAACAAATAAGCGTCGCGCAGATAATTACACTCCTAAGCTGCATGCTGACAATAAACTTCCCGATGATAACGACAACGGCAACTGGCGAAATCAACAGGTAATGCCAAAACGCGATTACGGAATCGAGCAACGACCCCCATCATACTCTACTTGGGGAGGGCGCCCTACGAATTCCGGTGGACAATGGAAGACCGACAATACGCAGCAACGCGAGCGCCCATACCCGACAACGAGAATTACGTCAGATCGTGGCCGTCAGGTTCGGGCAGTGGACGTCGTCGAGTCCGATGCGTCGGAGTCGGAACTGCACGAAGACCAACACGACGACACACCTCTGGAGAGCCAGGAGGCAAGAGTCGAAATAAACCACATATCGCCCATGACCACAGACTTGCTCTCTGACGACGAATTGGACACCACTCCACGCCTCGCACCAGAGTTAATGGGCATGATTCAAGACTCTGTTCAGTCTCTCATTTTAATTGATTCCGGAAGTGAAATTTCCTGCGTCTCCGAGGCATTCCTCAACGACCTCGTCGCAGTGGTAGGAGAGGTGCCACTGCTGCCTTCGCCGAAAATAAAAATATTCGGTGCTATTGGCAATAATGCGCAATGTGCATCCAAACAAGTGCTACTGTCGGTGCAGATAGACAAATGGAGCAGGGATGTGCCTTGTATCGTGATGCCCAGTCTAACAAAAAATATCATATTTGGTACAGATTGGCTACACGACACCAAAGCAGTGATCGATTTTGACTCCGAGTCGATCGCAATTCACACTGAGGGCGTTACAGCTGTATTGCCATTTCACAACATGCAAGCAGAAACAGCGCGCATTACCATCAACCGACTGTACACCACCACCGGAGAAGAGCACAGCATGAGCTTCAGGGTAGGGCAGGACGACCCCAAGCTACGCGTCGTAGCCCCCCACCCCCGCCCAGCTCCACAAAGAAAACCTACACCAGCCTCGAGAACACCCAACAGAAGCAGACATCGGGGATAGAGTACATAAATTACTGAGTCCAACTACAAAGCCTAAAACTGGTGTTGGCGGGAGAGAAGTTGATGATCCGAGGAGAGAGAAGAAAACAACAACACCAGCTGGCCCCTGCTACCCCTGTAGTCTACGAGGACGGTGACCTTGTCCTACTGAAGGCTAACAACATTTCGTCTGCTTTCAACAAGACCATCGCGAATTTTTTTTTTTATTATACAACGGTCCTTTCAAAATAGTTCGTTCCGTGGCACCGACTGCCTACGAGCTGGAGCATTTGTCCGGGAGAAAACTGAAAGGGTACCACAATGTAATAAACATTAAAAAGTTTGTGGGTACACCCTAAGACTCGAAGTTCAAGTTCAGATTGAAGTGCTTTTGCATTATGTTTAAGGTTAGTTATCAATAATTACCTAGTTAAAGATATATATGCTAGATTATCTAATATTAGATCTATATGTGCCAATCAACTCTTGATTGCTGTAGGTATTAGGGTATTGGTTGTAATGGTTCAGTTGCAGAAAAAAGAAGGAAAAAAATCAACAAAAAGAAAAATGATAGTTATAACCGTTTAGTTAGACATGCATATTGGGGTCTTTCATTGTGTAGTTTCTGGATATTATTTTGTTCCCTTCTTCTTATAATTAAAATAATGTGTTTCCATTCTTTTAATTGGGGGGCTGTAATGGGAACACACACTCGGTAGAGTGTCTCACCCCCTCTCGCCTAGGAGGTACCACCCATGCAACACATGTGGGGGGTTGGTGAGGGTAGGTAGAGAGAAGGGACGGTCAGTCGAGTTCGGGCGGGCGTTCGGGCATCTTGTCTTATGTATTGTGCAAGTGTTTATTCCGTGTGTTTTGGTGTTTTACAATAAATCTTGTCTAATTGGATTCCAAAGTTATTAGTGTAGTGTGTATACCTCTGGTTATCCCACAGAGTCGAGAGCTAAGCGGGATGCGCGCGCCGTAGCCAGGGTTTCAAGGCGCATAGGTTGGTAGCTCTTGTAGGGCGGCATCTTGGGTTGCAGCCAGTAGGCCGACCCTGGAAACAAAGATGGAGATTGTTGCTGCCTTTGACTTCGTCCCCTTTTACCGGTTCCTGGGAGTGATTCTAACTAAACTCTAAAAGAGATCACGTGTAACAAGATTGCTTCATTATGCCGATGATTTTGTTAAATAATCAGATATCCAATAGAAACACGGCTTATAAGTGGTTTAACATTCTAATCCTTTCGTCGTCGGCCAAAGCACTATGTCCACGATTATGAATTCAAGTGCGAGGCGTGACGCGCGCTCTGTCTTGTAGGTTGTCATCTTGGTTTGCAGTTAGTACCAACCTAGCCGTCCGTGGTGGGGCAAGGGCATACGGGTTGGGCTTAGGTCCAAAGAGTATAACTCCAAGGGGACGTGTGTTCGAGTCCGGCATAAGGCACGGGTTTTTATAATTGCCCTTCACGGCCATCATTATCACCACTCATCTTCACGAATGTGAAAATTCTAATTTAAGTGGCATAATTGACTGAAATCAACAACATTGGAACAAAGATGAAAGGAGATTCGTGAACTATAGGGCCTATTAGATATAGGCCTTGCCTTTTTTGGAAATTAAATAATTGAGCGAGCGTAGCGAGCGTCTCCACATGACTCTTATGGCTCGAATGTCTGTTTTATTTTTATTTGTTTGTTTGTTTGTTTGTTTATTTTTCTGTTACTGCTTCGGTACAGGTCGCACCGTTTCTCTGATCGACCTGAAATTTTGCACACGTCTACATACCACCTATGCGGGTTGCTGTATAGTTTTTGAACGAAATCCGATCGTTGGTTATAAAAAAAAATGTTCCGATCGTTATGAAATTTTGCAGGGTCAATAAGTACAACATTCTCTCCTATTTTACAAATTTTCAGCTAAATCGGTCAAGACCTTAAGTAGTGTAGATAGAAATTACATTTTAACAAAAGTAACGTTACCATGGCAACGAAAAGTCGCACGAGAATTCTGGTCACTATGCACTGCCACCTAGAAGTAACTAGGAAAACGCTCAGTTGGACGCGTTGTTGAGCGAGCACCGGTACGTGCAACACGACCCGAGTACGACATTCCCATAATGTTACATACCAATAAGTCTTTAAAGGTCTTGACCGATTTAGCTGAAAATTTGTAAAATAGGAGAGAATGGATAAAATCCACCGCCATCTAGAGGACCTTGACATCATTTCTTTGGGAAAACTATTTAAACTCTTGATTACTTCTAGGTGGCAGTACATAGTGACCAGAATTCTTGTGCGACTTTTCGTTGCCATGGTAACGTTACTTTTGTTAAAATGTAATTTCTATCTACACTACTTATCGGATCAAAATAAAATTAACATATTCGTGACCGGACGGACATTCTAAATGATTTGACTACCTCAGGTTTTGTCGCCGTTTAGTTTTGAAAAAAAACTTTGGATAAACTTTAATGTATCTTTATAACTTTTCGAACGATTTTGCCACAAAACTAATGGCATTCGATCGGGAACGAAGCTTGCGGATGGTCAAAATTTCAACTCGATCCGAGCCTCCGTTCGACCGCTATCATGAGCCAAAAAAGCTGCGCGACTTTCCGTCGCCATGGTAACGGTACTTTGTTATAATGTTATTTCCATCTACACTACTTATCGGATCAAAATAAAATTAACATATTCGTGACCGGACGGACATTCTAAATGATTTGGCCACCTCAGATTTTGTCGCCGTTTAGTTTGAAAAAAAAATCGATTAACTTTAATGTAACTTTTTAACTTTTTAAACGATTTTGCCACAAAACTATACAGCAACCCGCATAGTTGGTATGTAAATGTGTGCAAAATTTCAGGTCGATCAGAGAAACGGTGCGACCTGTATCGAAGCAGTAACAGAAAAAAAACAGACATTCGAGCCATAAGAGTCAAGTGGAGACGCTCGCTTCGCTCGCTCAATCAAAATACTATACGCTCGCTTCGCTCGCTCAAGTTATTACTAGGAAAACGCTCAGTTGGACGCGTTGTTGAGCGAGCACCGGTACGTGCAACATGACCCGAGTACGACATTCCCATAAGGTCCACCACACAGTGTAGGCCTATCTGGATATTGACATTGTAGGCCTACACTTTATACTATTCCAACGTCTTTGCATTGTACTAATTCACGTCATGCCTTCTAAAGTGTATCTTTGTATCTTCACTGCCTCCTTAATTTTTTAACATCATTTTTCGAATTATGATTACCAATAAGTCTTTAAGGTCTTGACCGATTTAGCTGAAAATTTGGAAAATAGGAGAGAATGTTGTACTTATTGACCCTGCAAAATTTCATAACGATCGGAACATTTTTATTTTTTTATTTTTTTATTTTATTTTTTATTTTTTATTACCAACGATCGGATTTTGTTCAAAAACTATACAGCAACCCGCCTAGGTGGTATGTACATGTGTAAAAAATTTCAGGTCGATCAGAGAAACGGTGCGACCTGTATCGAAGCAGTAACAGAAAAAAAACAAAAAAAAAACAGACATTCGAGCCATAAGAGTCAAGTGGAGACGCTCGCTACGCTCGCTCAACCAGAGTCGATAAAGAAGTTTCCCCTTTGGGGAGGTCCCCTTACTCCCAAGTCAAAACGGAATCTGACGCTCTGCGCGCGGCTCAAATGTGAAACTAATAAAACCACTGCACGCTAAATACGGTCAGTAGATTATCAATATGCAGTGACAATGCAATAAACAAAACAACAGATGAAACGTCAAAAATTCAATTTTATTTCAATTATATTAGCCCAGGGTCCTAGCTTTTTAAAACGATTTACTTTTGATTTACTATTGTACTATAAAGTGTTGCGCAGGCGTCACTGACATTTTCGTGCGAAATTAGCCTTACGGACGTAAGTGTAGCCTAGGCTTAAGGCCACAATACAGTTTTCAGACGTAAGTACGCCCTTGGCATTCAAATCGAAATAGTAAACAAAACATTTTGTCGGCCTAGGTCCTAGGCTTAGGTCTAGTACGTCAGAAATATCCTCATCAATAAAGAGAGTTTGCTTTAAGCCAAAACATTCACACATATTCAACCGTATTTTTTATTTTGACGTTTCACGGCATTCGTCGTCAACGACTGTTAACTACTAGTAGAAAAGTGACGTAGTTTTATTGAAGTAGTTCCATGAATTGTCACACAGAATCGCGCAGGACGTTAGATTCCAAACGCCAAAAACCGACTTTTTATTTAACCCAGGGCGGTATAGGGAGTTGGAGGACTTCCCCAAAGGGGAAACTTCTTTATCGACTCTGTTATTACCAAAGAGTTAAAATAGTTTTCCCAAAGAAATGATGTCAATGTCCTCTAGATGGCGGTGGATTTTATCCATTCTCTCCTATTTTACAAATTTTCAGCTATCGGTCAAGACAATAAAGACTTATTGGTATGTAACATTATGGGAATGTCGTACTCGGGTCGTGTTGCACGTACCGGTGCTCGCTCAACAATGCGACGGGACTTTAACGTTTTCCTAGTAATATAATATGGTCTATGCGGTTTCTCGAATTTCAGTCAGTAAAAATAGAACCGGCTAACAGTAAGGTCGATGCATAATTGCCCGGGAACGAGAACGGGAAGAAAGTTTAATCTCATGTTTACTTACGACACGATGCCCAATAAAGCTCCCGTTACCGTATCCCGTATCCCGGGAACGAGAGCAGGAACTTCGACAAGGTTCTAACTTCCCGTAACGTTCCCTTTCCGTACACTACCGGAATCATGATGTCCACGGCTTGACACTATTTTATTATCTGATGCTGATTGATGGTATATATGCGAGAAAAACGAAATAAATTTAATCGGTAACGCGTAGCGAGCGAAGCGAAGATTCCATTTCCCCTACATCAGAGAAAAAAAATCCGGAGTGTCCTTTTTCCTTTTCTTTTTTTTTTGTATTTTTGTGTGTTTGTTCGATTCCGGCTAAAACGATACGCAATTGCGATGAATTTCCTGGACGCCTTCGAAATCTCTGACATAGAAACTGCACGTTTTTGAGCGCCAATCGAAAAATATTTCTCTTGAAAATCGCAATTTTACGTTTTTTTTCGATTTTTAAAAATTTCTTCGACTTAGGCCCTAAAAACACCTTTATTCCGATTATAATGATTTTTGCACAGAACCTTAATTTTAGGAATATATAATTGTGTGAAATTTGAACAAAAACCAAAAATATTATTCTTATGAAAATTGCAATTTTACCCTTTTTCATTTTTAAAAAAAAAAAACGACTTGTAACGCCTAGGCCTATATGCTTCACCCGATTGTACCTAATGATTTTTTCACAGAACCTTAATGTTATGAATTAATATATTCGTGTTAAATTGAGTTTAAATTTGAAGAAAATTTTTTAACGGTATGGCCTATCTTAATTGATCGTTTTTTTTAAATTCTAATAATTAAATCAAAAGCAGGCGGTGACCTAACCAAAGAAACACCCAAAGAAACTCGTGGGCATATGACCCGAATTTTCATTGTTGTCTCCAATATTGTTCTTTGGTAGCTTCGCAAACGCTTTTTTAGGCGCGTTTTTGGATGAGCGAAAAATTGGGGGCATTGAGCTGCCATGTGTAATGCAGATGGTATTTAAATTTATTTCGTTTCCCATTGCTAGAATCGGGGGCGCGTCAACCGGGTAGGTTAGAAAGCATTTCGAACACATAGCAGCTCAATGCACCCAAATTTCGTCACCAACAACGCGCCTGAAATAGCGTTTGCGAAGGGTTCCTTGTAAAAATATGCGGAATAACCAAAATAACATAATATAGGTAATTAACACGGTTATTACAATGACACCCCCGGGAGTGTTTCCCGATCAACCAAATCGAGAAATAAACACGGTTATTATTTGGTTTGTTCCCGTCGGCTTGCTTCACGGGCTATTGTGCATCGAAGCTCTTTAAACGTTAGCGTCTTCTCGTTCTCGTTCCCGTTCTCGTTCTCGTTCTCGTTCTCGTTCTCGTTCTCGTTCTCGTTCTCGTTCTCGTTCTCGTTCTCGTTCTCGTTCTCGTTCTCGTTCTCGTTCTCGTTCTCGTTCTCGTTCTCGTTCTCGTTCTCGTTTCCCGTTCTCGTTCCCGGGCCATAACAAGAGAACGAGAATGTAACGGGAAGACGCTATAACGATATAAGGGCTTCGATACACAACAGCCCGTGAAGCAAGCCGACGGGAACAAATCAAATAAAACCGTGTTAATTACCTATATTATTTTGTTATTCTGCATATTTGTAATTAATTTATTTCGCAAATTATATTACTCGCGTATTAACCATCAATCAGCTTAGGCCTATACATCTTGATTCCGTGGTACCGGTAATGGGTAATGTACGGAACGGGAACGTTACGAAAAGCTAAAATTTGGCCGAAAAGTTAAAATTTGGTGAAGTTCACGTTAACGGGAATCTTTATTGTGCATTGTGTCGTAAGTTTGCACGAGATGAAACTTTCTTCCCGTCCCCCTTCCAGTTCCCGTTCCCGTTCCCTATCTCGTTCCCGGGCTAATGTGCCTCGGCCGTTGGGGTCTACTCTACTATCAAATACTACGTTCTATGACGGTATGACCTCACGTATAGGCTCAGTGTTTTAAAGGTCTAGGGCCGTAATGCGATGCCTTAGTGGTTGCAGTTTCGAATGTAGTACGTCTGCAATTTGCAGCAAGTCTAGCCTATAGCTGTTTATAGGAGAATAGGTGAGTATTCAGCTAAAGTTACGAACAAAATAGCGAAATGTTTGCGCTGCCGCATTGAGTGATAATGACAGTAGGCTAAAAATGTATTTGAATCATAATAAAATCAGTCCACAAAGTCTCACCTGGTATCGTATCAAAAAATTGCCACCTACTTTGATCTAGCGGTCTAAAATTTAGATATCAAAATTGTGAAATGTCAAACGACAATTCACAAATGAGAAATATATTATGCAAGCGACATTCATGTAAAACAGAGACAAAAACAACTGCCACTGCCTCCCAGATATATTACAAATCAAGGTCTACAGAATCTCCTGAGATATCACGAAAGTCTGCTGCGAGATTCAGTGGACCTTGAATTACAACCGTCGGGCGCGGGTTGGAATTTTACCCTATTGTATTGTATTGTATTGTATTGTATTGTATTGTATTGTATTGTATTGTATTGTATTGTATTGTATTGTATTGTATTGTATTGTATTGTTTTGTATTGTATTGTATTGTATTGAATATATTTATTTAGCAAGTTCAGATATTTATGTAACATTGTCAATTTAACTTAGAATACAAATTATTGATATCGTGGAAATTAAAGGAGGCAACAGGTTCTTATTACTAACTTGGGAATTTTTTATTTACAAATGCATGGCAATTATCTTTGAACTATTGTACATGTTAAGTATTCTTGATGTCTGCATGGAGTTATAAATTCGCGGTCTCAAGGTAAATGCCGGGGACGTCATTTTCCAACAGGGCCACAACAAAGGGTGCAAGCTTTGGGTTATTATAATAATAATAATAATAATAATAATAATAATAATAATAAGATATTATTATTATTTTTATTTATTATTATTTATTTTCCCACTATTAGGCTAAGCAGGAAAGGTTGGCAGAAAAGGGCAGTTTGCCCCAAGCACAAGGTGTCCGCCAACCTCTATACACAACAAATTGTGAGAATAAACAAACACTTATAAAACATAGAACATAGAAACATAAAAGAGACAAACATAGAAAGTGACAAATTAACAAAACATTAACAATTCACGATATCAAAATCAGATAATGCCTAAATTAATTTAAGCAAGCATAATGTGGTCGAGTTAATACTTGAAAGCAGACATAACAAGATCTTTGGAAGCTCGGCAGTCCCGCAGTAAAGCCCACTTATGTCGGCACTGGTTTGGGCAAATGGTGGCGTGATAGACTGGGCCTGGTGGCGCCTTGAAACTCGAAGGTTCCAAGACGCCCGATGAAAAAGGTCAAGGTCAACACAGCCATTTCAACATGTTTTTGAAGAACAAAACGTCCACTTGCTTCATGACTTGTTCAATGTTTCTCGATTTGATTAGTCGGGAAAACACTCCCGTAGGTGTAATTGTTATTATTTACTTCAATTCAGAAATTAAAAAAAGTCCGCCTCCAACCGGTAATCGAACCACGGATCTCCCGCATTCCAGACAGGCGTCCTAACCATATATATATGTTTTAAGTATCTTTACGGTAAATAATCACGCACAGTATTATAGAAAATAACTTTTAAACCCAACGTTTCAGAAAAACTATGTTTCCATTTTCAATGTATTTACTTTGGCTACACGTTCTCGAAGAATAACTGACGAAGAACATTTAGACAAAGAAGGCAAGATTCTACGTGAGGCACTGCTCAGTAACGGGTTTCCTAACCGGTTGTTCCACAAGGCTTGGAAAAGAAGAACCAGAGCAGAAGAAACTCAAGTCGATCCAGTAGACAAACCAAGAGCCACTGCATATTTGCCATATGTTCGAGGGACCACCGACCGAATTGGCAAACTACTGGCTATTGAAAACATCAAGACGGTCTTTTCGACAGATAGAACCTTAGGCGAAATGATTGGTAGCCACAAAGACAAGATTCATTTGTATGGTTGGGGCGTCTACGAGATTCCGTGTGGAGACTGTTCGCAGACATATGTTGGACAAAACTGGCCGTAATATGTCGATGCGTCTACAGGAACACAAACTCGCCGTCAACAAGATGGAAACAACATCTGCTTTGGCACAACATGTCAAGAAGGAGGGTCATTCCATTGATTTTGACGGAATGAGGCCTCTTGCCATGGTAAAGCCATCTATCTAGTCGAATCGTCAGAGAGGCAGTGGAAATTGAGATGTGCCCACTCAATCTTAACAAACGAGACGATGGCAAGCGTTTGGCTCAATCGTGAAAGCCTGCTTTGATTGAGAGGTTAGTTAAAGAAAGCGGTATAGCGGCTGATCGAGTGCCTGCAGTTCTAGACGTACGTGAGACGGTCCGGACGGACCCAACCATCTTGTCTAGAAATTTGGAATCCAGCAGAATGACTAGAAGTCATACTGCAGCTCTTGAAAAGTATGAGACTGAGCCGCCTGTGGTACCAAGACATGAAGACAGCGATAGGCCTGCTAGAATGGTCACAAGAAGTCACACTCACAATGCAACCAAGTGATTTGATTTTAGGTCACTGCAATTGGATCTTTGTAATTTTCTATGTTTGCAAGGTAGAGTGTTTTTGGTTTCTATTTGTTTATTTTTATAATGCTGTTGTTGTTTTATTGAATTTTTGTTTTACCCTTCCCTTGAAATGGAAACATAGTTTTTCTGAAACGTTGGGATTAAAAGTTATTTTCTATAATACTGTGCGTGATTATTTACCGTAAAGATACTTAAAACATTAACCATGGATCACGAAAGCTTAAGACAAAACATATATATATATAACATATAATTTAATGCGACTACAATTCAGAGATTGGAATGTACCCGTCCTGATGGCCTAGTGTCTGGAATGCGGGAGATCCGTGGTTCGATTCCCGGTTGGGGCGGACTTTTTTAATTTCTGAATTGAAGTAAATAATTGTTCAATGTTGCCGTTGGTAAGTAGGTAACCAGTGCTAAGTATGCGGTGCGAAGGGTTCTTGGCTTGCCACCCTTTAAAGAGCGCGATACAAATCCTTAAGTTTTAGACGCTCTGTTATACGCACACACTCACAATGTAGATTCCACCACAAGAACAATAATTCCAAGAAGTTTGATTTTTTGACAACACGGTATTATATTTCTATTAATGTTATAGGCCTACACGATGCTTATGTGTCCGGTTCTTGAACGCGTGATTCTCAGTATCTGTGACTGTTTTGACATCAAACTAGGATATTGTTTAAGTCATTTTGTAGACCCTTTGCGTCTTCTGAGGTAGATATGTTTCTATACAGGGTTGTATCGTCAGAATATTAGAGAATACTTGACGTCACAACATCAGATAGGTCTATCATAATGGATGTAAAAAAGGGGACCCAGAACCAATCCCTGTGGAACTCCAGAAGTGACGTCAATTAATGATGATGAGGACCCATCATGCACTACACGCTGAGACCTGCCCGTTAAAAATGATTTAATCCAATTAAGAAGCTCACTTGGAATACCATAATTTTGTAGCTTATTTTATAGAAACCCAAAGGTACAAGTGAAGTCAACACATGAGCGGTAACTGGAGAACCGCCAAACTTTAGATTGACTTTTGAAGATATTTTTAAGTATTATGTAGAAGGATCTTAATATAACTAGAAACATAAAAGAAGGCAAGGCCATATTAAATATTGGATTTTTAGTAACTTGCGGGATGGTGGTACGTTTTCATGATAAGTTGAAAGTGCTGGGGTTATGCCTACAAACAAGTGCGGTTCTTCCAATCCATACACCATCACAGGATTTTTAACGCAAGGTGATAAACAAGGTCGTGGATAGGCCTATTCATAGGGTCAGCCTTAATAACTTTGGGTTTATATAATTAACTTAAGTCAATAATAGTGAAATATTATTCGTACTGTCATAGATTTGAAGGCACTTTGCCAAACTCTCCTATGACTGTGGCAGAAGGAGGATTTAAGATACGACGAATGTGGTGGTCCATGTTAACATCCTTCCCAGGTGTCACACACTTGATAGTTCCCATACAATGAAATGTTCCATGACCATCCAACGTGCGAATATTAATGTCAGCATTGTCACACACAAACTGCACAAATGAGTCTGAGTCTACATTTGGAGCACCATGTTGTAGCGCAGAGAATTCAAATCTGCCAACTTCTTTATATGAGGCACAAAATCCTATGTTAGATACCATGTCAATAAGCTGTTTCGAACCAAATTTGTGATGTAAATACACAGCAAGTCCAACTTGAATAGGAGACAAAAATGAACGAGGTCTCGTTGCAGATATAATTGCATGCTCAATGGCGATGGTTTTACGATTTGTAGCCTCTGTGGTATTTCTTTTCCCCCCTTAATTATACCGTCCATAAGAGCCTGAAGAGAAGGAGGTACAATGCCAATGGTATTGCCATTTTCATGTAAAGTCTCATATTTGTCAAATTCATATATTTTTGACTGAATATCCTCTCTACAAATGGCTGCGGCAGCTTCTACAATCCGTAAGCGTTCGTCTTGTACATCGTTCTTTCTCTCAGAGTACCAATTGTTATGAAGAATTTTATTGCATGTATCACGAAGACATATAATGTTACTCTTTCCTGGCAATTCTGTCACTGTAATATTTTCTTGAAAATGCGCAATAAGTTTTCTTTGTAGATGTTTGTCAGAGTATAAATTCGTACTTTTAGAAAATTCGCACAATTTACTTTGTAATTCAGATAATAAGTACTGACATTCAATATTGTCAGACATGAAATCACAGAGCGATTGAAAAGCTTTGGCTGCATCAGGGTTATCAGGCCTGCCAGGAAGTTTATTGTTTTCAACTTTAGAAAATTGTACATAACACTGACGGTGATAGCGACGTTCTGCAGCTACTAAGTCAATTACACTATTCACTCTTAATAAAACTATCCTACCCCACTCGTCATTGCGATATTCGGCATACGTGCGTACTGGTGTCTTTTATTTGTTTAGTTGCCACAATGTGGATGATGTTCCTGCGATCTACAGACTGTTTTTTTTTCGTGACTTTCACTAGCATTCTCACCACAGAACAGACAGTTTATTTTAAAATCGAATTCGTCAAGACTTGACCGAAGTCGTGGAGAGCAATCACGGGCTGTAAAAATGACTGAATTTAGACGATAATAAGCGAAATTTACCTTTATAATAACATGTTTTATTCACTGAGTTTATCAATAATAAATGTGATTTAATTTCCTTCTTGGGTCCACTACTGAGACTACATTGAATGTAAATGTATGTATGCACATTGTATGTATGTTTATATGAATAGCATAAAAGGGGCAACATCCACACGTGATATCATTTGAACTAAAGGATTGATTGGATATTGCTTTGCGTCTCATATTTATGCAACTTGGCTTATCGAGACGAAGGGAGGGACGTAAGGGATGACGCGGGGGGACAAGGGGTGGACAGGCCTGTGCTGGTCAGAACCAGCCACAAGCATATGGGGGGGGCAGGGGTTCCCCCACGTCGTGGTCGTCTCCGTCTGTGTCATCATCCGTCCGTGTTGTCTTTGTCGTCGCCGTCGGGGAGGTAGTCAAAGGGAAGGGGTTCCCCGACGACGACCCAGAGCTCGCCATTAGTTTCAGGGAGTGAAACTCCCCTATTCACGGGCCAAACCGCGAGAAGGTGTCGAGTTGGAATTTGAAGGCCCAAAACAATACATAAAATCATCATCAGATACACTGGAAACATACGTATCGGGTTCTTTGTTTGTTCTGTTTATATTACTTAGCCCTAATTGGAAATACAAAACACTGGTTTTTACTTACATGCATCAGATGTAGAGTTCGCTTGGAGCCGTTCAATATCTTTTTTCCGAGTGTAATTTTTCCTACATTTCGTATGGAAACTGGAACTATTTAAGCCTATAAGTTTAAGATCTAAACCCATCTTGGCGTAAACGCCTACATTCCACTATTGTTTTCAAACCTTCTTTCACTGTCACTGTTTTTGTCTGTATTCAAAGATGTTCCACAAATCTAACACATTGAAATATCCATTGCAAACACATCATAGTTGTGTTTGCAACTGAGCACTCCAGCCAAACTTGACTTATGCTGACCGACTGACGACAAATAACATGAGTCACTGACTCACTCACTCACTCACTCAACAAATGCAGTATGCGCGCCGACCGCCGAGCTCCACAAAGGCGGAAGCCGCCGCGTCACACGCACGTGCACAATAATTCATAACTCAGCCATTTTTTAACATACGATGATCAGATTTTTCAGGTACATTCAGCACAATATGTACGTCATGTTTTATAGGAAGATGAGTTACACATATGTTACTACTTTAGACGCTAACCATCGAAATAAAATTAATTTTGATAATACATTATAATCTCGATCGGTTTCATACCTATTTTGGCTTAAGTATAATAGATAACATAGAACTTGATATGTATTATAATTGTCCATAACCTTAGCTTTAAATTGATGTGTTGCTTTTTATTGTAAGTTATATACAGCACCCACAAATTGATTTTTAGTGAACAACTGTATTTGCCGCCATTTTTCAAGATGGCCTCTAACGCACAAGGCGGATTTTGGCGGACCGAAGTATGTTTCTTAAAACAACATTCTTGAATGATCCTGAAAAAATCAGCTTTCTCCTAATTTTGTCCGGGTCGGTATAGGAAATTGGGTTAAAATCATGCCACTAGTGGCATGATTTTAGATTTGAACCCGGACAAAATTAGGAGAAAGCTGATTTTTTCAGGATCATTCAAAAATGTTGTTCTATGAAACATACTTCGGGTCCGCCAAAATCCGCCTTGTGCGTTAGCGGCCATCTTGGAAAATGGTGGCAATTACAGTTGTTCACTAAAAATCAATTTGTGGGTGCTGTATATAACTTACAATCAAATGCAAAACATCAATTAAAAGCTAAGGTTATGGACAATTATAATACATATCAAGTTTTATGTTATCTATTATACTGAAGCCATGATAGGTATGAAACCGATCGATATTATAATTTATTTCTAAAATTTATTGTATTTCTATGATTTGCTGCCAAAACAGTAACATATGTGTAACTATTCTTCCTATAAAACATGACGTATATACTGTGCTGAAGACACCTGCAAAATATTATTTACCGTATGTTTAAAACTGACCGATTTATGAATTTTTTAATACGGGCATGTGACGCGGTGACTGCCGCCGCCGCCGTTGTAGCACTGGTGCATCAGCCTATAAAATATAAATAAACATAAGAATGCTAATTTATGCCGGTTGACTAAAGAATGTTATTTTATGCTATTAAATTATATTAAAATGAAAATGAAAATTTAATCTATGGTACTAGGTGCTTATTATTAATCAAATGATAACACAAAATTTGTGTCGAGAAAGTGAGGGATCACGGACTGATTAGTTTTTTTAAAAATAAACTTATATAAATACCTTTACGTGAGTCGAGGGCGTCTTTTTTTCTGGCTCAACATGTGAGGTGGTTGCCTTTCTACGTCGGGTGGTATTTTCATTGATGATTGGTTCATCTGACTCTTCGACGTCTTCATTATTATCGTCGTCGGGTTCAAATTCTTCGTCAGATGGTTCTTCAGCATGAACACTGTTTAGACATGATATCCCTCTGCATTGTTTACACATTGCTGAACAATTCAGTCTACTACGCCGACATCCACATCTGCCACTACAGTCAGTTTTACACGAGCAGGATATCATGGACAAAAGAAGATCTGGTGCAGGAGGTTTTAATGTTGGAATTGGTCGGAGTGAGTTATTTACGAGTTTCCATCCCCAGTCTGTAGGCAGTAGCTCATGTCCCAACCACTGCTGAACTTGTAAGTACACACGCAAGGAATGCTGTCTTGCTGCATCACTTGTGGGAGGCAAATTTGCCAAGTCAAACTTGGCTCCAACACTTTGGCTAGCTGTACATCTATTATAAAAATAAAATCGCTCTTCATCCAAAGTTGTACTTTTAGCTCCATATAGAGCCAGTAAAAATTGTTGTCCTGCCTCCGTTACTGCATGTGGGTCGGCTTCCGGTTCGTTAAAAATTGTTAGAGCATTTTGTAATTCATGATTGTTAGTGATAAGATTAAGACCCTTTTTCTTTCCTTTTTTATATGGAGCACTTGTAGTGTCACATCCTGTCAGTGCATGACAGCCAGCGGGCATTTCCCAGCTTCTGCTAGAATACTCTGTAACTCAGATATATTGTATATTTTATTGGCTGTGTTTCCCGATCCTGGCGATACCATTAAAATATCAACATGTAAAGGAGCTCGACCGATTAAGATGACGAGCAAATCTGTATCATTACCAACTACTGCAACTGGTTGACCAGTGTCGGCCATGTTTAATGTTGTCTCCACTATTAAAGTGTCCGCATCAGCTTTTGCATGCACAACATTTATACCCTCGGAAATTAACCGAACGGATAACTTTTTAATAAGACGAGATTTATTCTGCCAATTTCCGAGGAAAGCAGCCGCGGAGGTAGTTGTATGCATTGCATCGTCAAAAACAATTTCGTGTGATGAAGCTTTGGTTGATCGTTGTTTGTGGGCTTCGTCTTTAGTTGACGGAGAGCCGTCATATCCATCAAATACAATGGTAGATCCTCTTCCATAGTGGCGTACAACGTAAGCTACATACTGCTCCATTATTTGGATATATGTTGCTGGACGAGGCCATGGTACCCGATGCAGAAGGAATCCTCCATCTATAATGTATTTGGTGTCGTCTTTCACTTCGTGTGTGCCAGTATCCATTGATGCAATAGCCTGAGCCAATGTGGATTTCGTACTCTTTCGCATGCCGACATCATCAAATAGTGATGGACAACCCGGGGCTAATTCATATTCCATATACGACTTCAAATTGTCACTTTCATTAGTTGAACATAGTATACGGTTAAATAACTGTTGAGAATTGACTGGAACCAATTCATCGTTTATTTTCACAGCATTGTTCATTGCAGCTAATGGTAATACTTTATCTTTACGACAAATTTTAAGGTCAGCAAAGCTCTTACCCACTACTGATGTTATGGCTGCAGTACCTACTTCAGTTGCTCTATCACAGTTGACTGTTTTTCATCTCCGATAATACCAGTGGAGAGTGACATAAGCTCAGGGCGAATATCTCCAAAAGGGGGGTGTACTGTGAACCATTCAATGAAGCAATCCGTGTCCTTGGCATCTCGAGACTGTCTAGGATCACTCATCTCCACATGCTGCTCTGAAGTATTTGTCTTGACTTCGCAGAAACTCTCAATTGCAGTGGTAACTCTGGTGCAGTAAGGAAGTGTGATGACCCACTTGGCAAGTGAACTATCAGTTACTCCTCGACCGTGCGTGAGGCCACCAGTGGTCTTCATTGCCCGCATAAGCACTTCTTCAATAGTCATATCAGACCATATGCCACTCCAAAACCTGTCACTGCGACGAATGGTAAAATATCCTGAATCGATAAAACGCTTGTACTCAGCTGGGCTTAGATTGTTGGCCATATCTAACATATTTTGCAAGTACAAATGTGCAGATTTAGCATAGTGCAAGTGGCCAGCAGCATGTAGATGTGGCAGCATTTTGCGCACACAATGGAGATGCAATAACCAGTTGCCTGTTCTTTCTGCTCTTACAAATAACCGCATTAGGCTGACTTGATCATAGTATTGTGACCAGAGTTTTGATGTTCGACTGGAGGATGCACATGTTTCTAGACCTACTTTAACAACAGAACACAATTTTTCAGCCACTTCTATATTTGATACATCTTCTGGTGACACTTCATTTAAGAGGAGTCTCCTGTGTGGAGACACTGAGCCTCTGCTATGTCATCGTCTTTCACTCCCTGTATATTGTTTAGAAGCACAGTTATCATGGCGACTTGTGTGAGAAAGTGTGCTCGCAAAGCACGTGCATATGCATGTCCATGTAACATGTGGCTAACAGTCACTTTGGCATAAATTCTACTCCAGAGTTCATCGAGTCCACTCCCTGCCATAATGTATCCAACTGCTCCCAAGTAAGACATCAACAGATGAAATCCTCCAAGTCGTACAACAACCGACGACAATTCATTTCCAGATGCAGTCACTATCTCTGTGGCCTTTATGAACAATGGTTGGTCAAATGTTACAAAGCAGTGTTTCTGTTTCTGTTGACGTCCCTGATCCATGGCAAAATGCAGAGCTGTGTAGATGGTACTTAGATCTGTAGGGCTCATATTGATAAATGGGAGTGTCATCACACTGCTGTATCGTACGAAGCAAATCCTTGCATAGCATTTGTCATGTATCCATTCCATGCAGGATTTGGAATTGCTTTAAGCCATGTGCCACTGATGCACAGAGTATCCAATACTAATGCAAAATGGACATGATCCTCAACATTAATTTCCACATCGTTGATGTCTCTCATCATCACTCGGCGAAGACCAGGGTTGTTTGTCCTATATGTCTGTAGGCGTGCCGTAATAATAGTGGGTCACTGATAAAGTGGTAAGCATAGGCCCTACAGTGAAGTGACAGGTTGTTGGTCATGCTGGCGTATCACTTATCAGTTACTTCTAGTAGACTCTAGAAAAATGCATTGACAACTTATTTCACATATTATGTTCATGAAATGCTGACAAAATACTTTGGCTAGCAGTGCTGAATTTATATCTAAGGTTCGGCCAACATTACACATGGACCTTCTTTCCGGATTGTGTGTTACTTTCGTTCTATGTAACGTTCCAAATTAATCCTCAATAAATGCACCCAGCACTCGACGCGGTCGTTGGTGACACAGAACCTTGTGATTCTCTTCATAATATAGCCCTTTCCACACTTGTATTATCTCTGACGTAGATCTGCGTACGCGACGAGGCCGAATGTAATGAAATCATTTTCAGAAAAAACATGGGTATAGAGAAACCATGGAGTCCACATCAGAAGTTAAAAATATTTTGTTTTATAGTGGAATTCGAACCCTGGACCTTCTGCATTGGAAGCAGAGACTCTAGCCACAAGCTAGAAAATGCACACCACTTACATAAAATGAAACTCGTTTATCATGTATTACAAAACAATTTTATGAATCATGTGAAGAGAAACAAATACAATAATTTTATGCAAACTTCTTGACGAAGTCTGGTGACAATACTTGACTAATAGTTAATACATGGAGTAATTCAGCACGGGTAAACTTCTTCTTGTCGGGTGGTCATTCTCCGAGGTAACTAACCTGAAACCGTAAATCAATACTTCTAATGTTTGTCTGTGTTAAAATCCCGCACATAACAAAAAAATGGTAAAAATATAGCCAGTATCTTATACAATCAAAATAATCGAACCCATGTCCTTTGATTCCATATGCATGGAACTACTCTTACAGCATATAGCACAGGTTAAGAATATAGGTTTATTTGGTTTAAGGGTGAGTCGACCGTTAAGTCATTAACTCGTTATGCGTCACTCTAGCCTAGGAGATGTGTGGAGGACAAATCCGTGCTTTACAGATCCAGACACAGGCCGATGAGGAAAGTGGAGGGGGGGGGGATACCCGATGACGACTGCCTGAGCTCACTTCTAGTTTCGGGAAGTAACATAGTCTCATATTTATTCGCTTATGTTTGCGAGATTGTACATCCCAATCCCAGATGGAAAATAAATTTGTAACTCCCAAGATTAATTTTGTATTGTTGATTGATGCCAGAAATAAAATCATTTTCTAGGTAATTAACTCAAGAAGATAACTCACAGCTCACATAATCTCACATCACATCACATGAACACCAGAGTGGAGAAAGGAAATAAGCAGGATAAGCTACCTACCCGTACCTGTTGCACTAGAACCTAAAGTTCTTGACCGTTCTCTTGATGGCCCACGCGAACTTTGACCTCTGCGTCTTATTGTAGACCTTCTCTATAGGGACGTGGTATCGCTTGCACCTGGGAACAAAACATAAAGAGCTCTAGAGCGGAGCCTAGTTCTCTTGAACTCTTGAAGATTCAATCATCTGTTATTTTGGTAATTAATTCATCGATAGCCATAAATTTTACACAAAATACGCTTTTTATGCTAAACATGGTTTTCAATTTAAATAAGTTGACATCTCAAACCGTCCATTTTGCTGATGGCGTTCAGCTCTGAAGGTCAGTACACATGTTTTATCCGTTCTAAATCCCTAACTTCTTGTACTAGGCCTCGTTTCCGCTGTGTTCCGAACTGTTCTTATAACCAGTTTCGGACCGGACGAATAAACAACCTAAATATCCTAAAATTCTGCATAAAAATTCAAATGAATATGAAATAAAACCGTAACCCCTCAACATCACAATAACCTTGTATCCGAAGAAGTCATAGGATGCTGCCAAACTATTACTTACTTACTACTACTATAACTACTTCTACTTATTCTTCCGCTCAAGGTACCCCCAAATTCTGCTCGGAGATTGAGAAAACCTTGCAATATTAATATATATATATATATATATATATATATAGAATTTCTGAGGTTTTCGTGGTTATTTGTATGTGTTACCATCTTTAAATAATTAAATTTACTTCTTTCGGTTTACCAAGTATATTGTTTATTTAATCTGACGTTTCGATTGGATTTCACCAATCTTTGTCAATGTCCAAAAATTGTCCAATGTTGTGTCTCTTGGAGTGTTTTTGTATTTTGGTTTTTACTTGAGTGACTTTATGTCTTTGACAAAGATTGGTGAAATCCCGTCGAAACGTCAGATTAAATAAACAATATACGTGGTAAACCGAAAGAAGTAAATTGAATTATTTAAAGATGGTAACATATATACAATATTAATATATATATATACCATCCGTATATATTTTTTCGATATGACATCGCCGCCCCGCACCTTTTCACGATATGACCTCGCCGCCCCGCACCTTCAGCCGAGGCTATATAAGGCGGGCGCTGCGTGCTTGCCAACCACTGTGACTCCAACCTCCGTAGAGTCACAGTCAACCTTGAAAATGTCTGACGTAGTACAGACGAAACGTCGGTGGACGCCCAGGTTCTGCCCTGGTTCATCTTATTTTCGACGCGGTTTTACCCAAGATCCTTGTTTTTATCCTATGACGGGCCGCGAAAACCTACAACAATCCATATATATATATAATATGAATATTCTTGCGTATTTCGTACTGGCTATGTTTTCCATAGTACTGTCACAGATGATAGACTATACTCCGTTATATGCATTTCAAAACATGTTTAATAATTTTTACCTAAAATACATTCCAGAAACGACAAAATCTTTCCCGACCAGGGGATTGAACCCAGGTCTCCCACATTTCGGAAACGGTGCCTCAGCCAAATAGACTAGGAAAACGCTAAAGTCGTTGAAAGACGAGTGAGTGAGTCATGTGTTGAAAACCCGGGAACATTTACATTTAAGTTTGAAAATAATTATATAGGTATAATTAAAATGGTTTTGAGTTTAGTTGGTATATGGGCGCGTCAACTGTAAAGCCATAATGCGCCACTCTAGCCTATGATAGGCTAGAGAGGCCTTAAGTAGGGGGAAGAAAGGGAATGTTGGGAACACATGGCTCACTCACTCGTCTATCAACGAATTTTTCGTTTTCCTAGTAACAAAGTTTTTGGTAGGCTATGTTTAACATTGTTATCCTGTCAAAAACGCTGCATGTTGAGCGCCAGAATGACTTCCTTACGACGACCTACCTTGGGAGTTAGACGAACCTCCGCTAGAGCGGAGCTCAAGCAGACCTTGCAGTAATGACCTAACTATTCTAAGTCCATGTTCTCACCAGGAAACTGTGATGCGCGGGTCCAGGTAGTTGAGCTTCGATGTGCCCAGGGCGATGTTCTTATTCTTCTGCTTGTCTTCCGCTTGGACACACAGCTTCTCCAGTTGCAGCTCCAGCCTCTCTAGAGCTGCCCTCTTCCTCTCGACCGCATCCCTACCACACAAACACACACGATATTGTTCTACAAAATCAAGTTGAGCCAAGGTCTTGGACTTGATTACACTACATGCAAATTGGAAGAACTACATACGGGCATTTTATTTTTGGATGAGCGAAGTGTAGACTTTAATTTCACTGACCCCCCAAAAAATTTAGCTCGGTGGGTTTTTTTTTGTATTTTTGTCTGTTTTTCGCTCTCTACCGGGCAAACGGAATATCCGATCTTGATGGAAATTAGAGGGACCTTCGAAATCTATGAACTTGGAGGTGTATTGTTTTTAAGTTCAATCGAAGAAATATTTCTCATGAAAATCGTACTTTGACGATTTATTTCTATTTTTAGTGCGATATTTTCGTGCCATTTGGGCCGATTCTGACCAAACGGGTGGGGCTTGAAAAAGTTAGCCAGAATCAATAGAATAAAGGTTTTAATATGAGTTTTTTTAGGTTTATAATAACAATTAACAATAGAAACTTGACAACAATCACCTACAATGCATTCAAAAAGCACTTGCAATGGAAAAGTGGTGCTACACAAACTAAAAACTTACAAAAAAGCTCATCCATCAACGCGGCGGGACTTAAGCGTTTTCCTAGTTTTACAAAAGGATGACTAGCACTCACCTAGATTGCCTTCTATTCCTGTACTCCCTCTTGGCCTGTTGATACAGACACTGCGCCTTCTTGATTTGCTTCTTCTTGATGACGATCTTTGCCGCCAAGTTCTTCATAGTCTTTGCAAAGTTCTTTGGCACGGCTCGCTGGTGGTTGCACAGCTTGGCCACGGCTCGGTTGGCGTCGTTGTACGCCATGATCTACATAACAGCAGGTGGTTGTTAAGTCTTTTGGGTCAGCTCGCACAAACCAGGTTAATAATAATCATTTTTTTTTTGCGGGAAACCTGCCCAGGGTGCAATGCAAGACCCTATTCAGGTGCCTACTATATTGAAGTATGTACACATTATTTTGAAGGTATATCCAGGTGCTGTTTGAGGACTTAATCCCTTGCATTCGCAAAAACGACTGAAGAAAACTTAGTAAAAATCCATTCAGTCAGGATTTCCGGTCTCGATGGGATTTTAACCCTGGACCTCCCGATTCAAAGTCCAGCGCTTGGCGCTCAAGCCAACTCTGTCGATAAACAAACCAGGTTTTAACTCCGAAAGAAGAGGTTTATTCCGGACCCTCTTGAGGCTCTAGCCCTACTTGTCCAACGGGGTTGTGGTTTGCACTAATGTGTCACGTTAGTAATAGTGTATGTTAGACTATATCGCAATAAGAGCACATTTACAAATATTGTTTAGTTTGTTTCTCAATTTTCCTCGTCGGGAAATACTCCAATTAGTTGCACCCATCTCAGCCGGCTATCGAACCCGGGTCTCCCGATTGTCGATCGGATACTTTCACCCATATCTACTGAGGTGGTTAACCTGATACAATCTGGATTGTGCATTATAGATCTGAATATATGGGTTCAGGGACAGCAACGATTTGGCTGCTTTTGAACTGACCAAATGTGTTCCGAAGCAACATTACCGGTGCTGCCGGCATCGACAGGTTAATTTTAGCCAATCAGCGATCGGTATTTTAGAACGCGACCCTATGATTGGTCAATATATTTGCTTCTGAACGACTTTACCTTCTGGTCAGTTGTCATCCTAGAATACTTGCTCCGCCTTCTATCCAGTTCCCTCTGCAGCGTGACAGAGGCATTGCACGTGCGGAACACCTTGGCCGTCAGTCCTTTCATTATGGTCCCCAAGTGTCTGTTCAGAGCAGCCGTCTGCAATAAAGAAACAAGGGCATGTTAACATAGTTGTGCTGCTAAATGGATTCAAAGTGTTCACTGTGTTACAAGTATTTACTTTTTAGAATAATTCTGGGAAATACATTTTGGGGAAATGTTTGGGTACAAAATGTATAATAGGCCTATATCAATCTATTTCAAACATTTTGAGGAAAAAATCCCGCTTGAAATCATCATCGTCATCGTCATCGTCATCGTCATCGTCATCGTCATCGTCATCGTCATCGTCATCGTCATCGTCATCGTCATCGTCATCGTCATCGTCATCGTCATCGTCATCGTCATCGTCATCGTCTACGTCGGTCTTCTTATACACCACGTAGTTAGGCTACTCACATTGAGCTTGTCAAAGAGTTTGGAGTTTCCGTTCTTCGACTTATGTTGTTGGAACTCCTTGAGGTTCCTGTAGACCCGGCGGTCTACGCGCATCTTCCTGCAGTAGCGGATACAGTCCTTGCCGGGGAAGTCCAGGAGAATCCGGCCTGCAGAAGTTTGTACATGCATGTTAATCAGCGGATACAGTCCTTGCCGGGGAAGTCCAGGAGAATCTGGCCTGCAGAAGTTTGTACCGTTTAATCACTTCGGAAGGCGGAAACTAGGTAGCCTATACCGATACTTTGTGTGTGGGCGTGTGGGTACGAAAACACGTATTCCAGAACATGACATTGTATCAAACCGTAATGGATTTGTCATTTTTATTTTATTTATTTAGTCACTATTATGGAGGAAAGTTTGTAAGCCCTTTTACCCACATACTTCTGTACACCTTTTAAACAAAAGCCAATTCAATATTGCCAGCCCGTCACAAGGATATTTTTGCATCATACGGGCTTCTTATTCTATTTTTTGCTATGGTGTTTATATTACGGTATAAACTATGTTTTGTAGAAATATCATTTGTTTATTTTTGTTAATGGATGTACTGAATAATGAAATTTACTTTTAGAAAATGTTAATATGTTTCTTATAATTTACACCTATCTGTGGTTATAGATCATATCATAATAGGTTTGTTCTTTTGTCCACCAATTTTTACACCTTTTGCACCTTTGAAGAAATAAGCGTTCTTTTGTCCAGCTGTAACTTCAGTATTCTTCCTTAAGACATGTTCTTTTGTCCAGGGGGTAATTACAACTTTTACACTTTTTGCACCTGCCTCTTGAGGAGGTGTAAAAGGTGTAGCTTAGGAAATTCGCACCAATTTCAAAAGTAACCCCGTTATATGTGCGATTGTAAATAGAAGATAAAACGTAATAAAAAAATAATATGGAATAGAATAATTGTTGAAAATGCACAAAGCTGTGTTATTGAGTGAGATATCTTCTGAAAGTGTTTGAATTTAATGACAGCAGGCAACATAACCTCGAAATTTGATGTCAAATTATACCAAAATCGTTCTTTTGTCCATCCGTGAAATATTAACACCTTTTAACCCCTTTTCTGATTCTGTATTTTACACCTATGTGTAATTACCACAATTTGAGGTGGACAAAAGAACAAACCTAATTAAACGAGGGAGCGGAGCGACCGAGTGTCTCCATTCAACTCGAACGGTTCTCATTCTGTGATTCTGTCTGTCTATCTGTCTGTCTGTCTGTACGTCGAAAATCAGCCGAACCACTGAACAGATTTCGCTGAAATTTTAAACAGACATCCGGTACGAGTTTACTGAGATCTGTTAACAAAATCAGCTAGATTCATTGCAATTAAAGCCTACAATAAATAAAAATGTGATTTTTTAAATTATCGATAGCATTTGTTTAGTAGCAGCTAGCGGGACGAGATCTGCGTGGCTGACATGGCACAGTGGTAAGCATTTAGCCTACCGCACGGAGGGTCGGGTTTCGATACCCGTTAGTTCGAACTTTTTTATATTTTTACATCCACATATTATTTTTGAGGGGTGTTAAATGGGAAATAAAAATTAGGTGATTTTGTTTCATCTTGGAAATTTGTTAATGTTTAACGCTAATACGTTTTGAAAACGATTCGCATTTTAAATGTTCAATTTAAATAACTAGGGAAACGCCAAAGTCGTTGTTAAACGAGTGAGTGAGCCATGTGTTGAGTACCCGGTATCATTCCTCATACTGGGCTAGATCCTTAGGTATAGGGGAGGAAAGGGGATGTTCCCGGGTACTCAACACTTGGCTCACTCACTCACTCGTTTAACAACGACTTTGGCGTTTCCCTAGTATGTTACTACAATATTCTAGTTTAGAGCCACGGCGCGGGAAATCAAACGACTGGGCTTGCTAGTGTAACCCACAGCTTGCTATCTTAGGTTACAAGCCGTCCGCGCACGGACAACTCGCTATATGTAGCCCCAGCCATAGAGGCAAGACTAGCAAGCTGTCAAGATGTGGAACAGATATTGTGGGAGGGTTGAAAGAAGTTGCTAAATTTTGATTGCAAAATCAAGTATGACCGGATCAACCTATATTGTGTTTTTGGTGGATTTATTGAAATATCTTACAATTGTACAATATGGTGGTAAGGTCGCTTGTTATAAGTTATACATTTAAAAAATACAATTTCAAATACATATTAATATTAAAACTATTCTGAACAACTTTAAAAATATATTAACTTCTCTTCCTCCACAATGCTCTCTGGTAAATTATCCCACTCGGATATCGTTCTATTAATGAATGAAAATTTACTCTAGTTTGATACTCTATAGTTGTTCCAAAGCAAGTAAGCAGATGCTGACGTCACCGGCGGGTGGATTGCAGCCAATCAGCTGTCCTCGATTTAAAATACTGGTCGCTCATTGGCCCGCCGAAACCGCGCGCATCTGCTTACTTGCTTCGGAGCAAGCATACTAGATACTCTAATTACATGACCAACGAGCCACTCACCATTCCCCTTGAGCTTGACATGCTTGACCTTGAGCGAGCAGCAGCCCACGGTGTCGGCTCGGTCCGCCCCTTTCTCGTTGCCAGCCCGCAGCGCCAACTGAAACTAAGTAATCTTGGATTTAAACTAACTTGCCATTGTAATAATTATTGTTTTGATATGCTTTAAGGCTAAAATGAAAGAAGATGAAACACCGAATCGTTTTAATTTTTTTTAATTTATCGGTTTAAAAATGTAACAGCATTCTAGTAATTTTGAATTGAAATAAACCAACGAAACAAATCCAGCTGATTTTGAAGAAATTTCTTTCTTGGGCATAACTGGACAGCAAACCAATGGGTTCAATTTATTGTTTAAAAAAACGAGAAGTAAAATGTTACTATTTGTTTCATTTGTTTTTTAATTCCCTAAAAACAGCGACACAAACTTTGGGGATCCGCATGAAAAAAACCAAAACAAACATGGACAGATAAATACATATATTTCTTACACCCCTGCTTCTAACATAAGTCTGGTCAGGGGGTGGGTAACCACCAGATTCACCACCAACTGACTCACCTGGTCTATGAAGTAGAGCGCCACGGACAGCTGCCTCATGACTGACTCACCTGGTCTATGAAGTAGAGCGCCACGGACAGCTGCCTTATGACTTATTCACCTGTCTATGAAGTAGAGCGCACGACAGCTGACTCATGACTGTCTCACCTGGTCTATGAAGTAGAGCGCCACGTGCAGCTGCCTCATGACTGACTCACCTGGTCTATGTAGTAGAGCGCCACGGACAGCTGCCTCATGACTGGCTCACCTGGTTACGAAGTAGAGCACCACGGACAGCTGCCTCATGACAGACCTACCTGGTCTATGAGTAGAGTGCGACGGACAGCTGCATAATGACTGACTCACCTGGTCTATGAAGTAGAGTGCCACGGACAGCTGCATAATGATGACTCACCTGGTCTATGAATTAGAGTGCCACGGACAGCTGCCTCATGACTGACTCACCTGGTCTATGAAGAAGAGCGCCACGGACAGCTGTCTCATGACTGACTCACCTGGTCTTGAAGTAGAGCGCCACGGACAGCTGCCTCATGACTGACTCACCTGGTCTCTGAAGAAGAGCGCCACGGACAGCTGTCCTCATGACTGACTCACCTGGTCTATGAAGTAGAGCGCCACGGACAGCTGCCTCATGACTGACTCACCTGGTCTATGAAGTAGAGCGCCACGGACAGCTGCCTCATGACCGGGTCCTTGCTCCTCAAACCCTGGTGGTACTTCGCTCGGATCCTCTTGATGCACTTGCAAAGTCTTCGCGCCAACTCGTATTTATTCTCGTCCTGAGCACACTTGAGTCTCGACGAAGAGTTGAGCATCATGTACTTGACTCCTCCTAGAATGTTCTCCTTCCAACAAGCTAACCACGTGACCGTGTTGTCGTGACGGACCTGCTTCCACCGGTTACCTGGGAACAGTAATCATCATCGTCGTCATCGTCATCGTCATCGTCATCAACTGTCGCAGTTTCCAGCTCCTGGCAGGGTCACCATGGGTTTTCTTTCTTTCCTGTCTGAACAGTATTACTTCCATACCTTCCATAATATAGATTGCTTTCAAACCGATGCATTACGACCCATGGCATATAATCACCGAAACTAATAATGTCGATGAGAAGGTAGAAATTTTCACACGACAGTTAAAAAGGATTTGTACGACAAAACATGCTCCCCATAAAACTGTTAGGTGAAACACGTCCATCGCATGGATGACATCCGACATTAAACTTCTTATTAGAGAACGAGATGCGGCTAGAAGACGTCATATTAAAACAAAAGACCAAAATGACTATGAAAATTTCGCCACCATCCGCAACAGAACGAAGCAAACATTCGAAATTCTAAAATTAAGTATACACATATGAATTATTCAATTCTTCGAAAAACCCTACAGACCTATGGAACGGTGTGCGTTCCATGGGTATCGGTAAAACATAAAAAAACAACTATTGATAATTCTGTACCGCGAAAATTTAAATGAATACTTTACATCCAATGCCGGTATATAAACCCAACAGAACTAAACACACACCATTATTATTTAATTCACTCCCCGAACCAATCGCGAATCTTTTCATCACATATCTAATCCGGAAGACATAGTAAAACAGCCTCAACGAATCAAATCTAAAGCTAGAGGCCCAGATGGTATCCCCATTACACCCTCATCACAAGTTACATAAATAACTACCTCTCTTGAGCACATTTATAAACTACTCTCTAAAATGGGCCCCTTTTTTCCCTCACAGTGGAAGATAGGCGCACGTAAAAAACCATTCCAAATGTTCATCCCCTGCATCGTCTCTAATCTTAGGCCAATCAGTCTTCTTTGCACAATTTCGTAAGATGCTAGAAAAACATTATCAACGATCGCTCGTAAATACCTTCTGAGTTCGATTAATTAGTGAATTCCAATCTGGGTTCCGAAGGACATAATACAACTACTTGCCTCATTAAATACGATGACTTCGATTTGCCTAGCATAGAACAACTAACCTTATTCCTGGCACCTGCGTCTTTTTTCCCACTCACTTTAGTAAAGCCTTTGACTGCGGAAATCATGTACTTCGCTCATGGTCCTCCAAAACTACAAATCACCTAGGTATTTCCAATGCAGCTCTTCACGTGGTTTTCCATCTCATAACCTCACAAATAGGAACCAGAAGATTATCACTCGAAAAAGGCGCCTCCTCGTGGCACTGTAAATAAATCCCCGTACACACAAAGGGTCAGTATTGTCACCTCTATTATTTTCCCTTTACGTTAATGATATACATACAAATTTCACTTATTCAAACATCATATGTACGCAGACGATTTCAAATGTATTTACACTTCCAACCTAAAGACGGTGAACGCACTATCAACCATGCAAACCACATATACGTAAGCTTAATGAGTATGCCTGTCAACCATAACCTATCGCTCAACGTTCAAAAAACCAATGATGCTAGTCGGATATCGTAAACTATTAGCTAACGTAGACACAGCTGTACTTCCCCCAGTCACAATAAATAACACGGTATACCTTAACCAGAAAAATGTCAAAAAACCCCGGTCTTATAGTAGAGAAACCTTGTCGTGGAACCCCACATTATTAATACAACTAAAAAAGTCATTTCGTGCATGCATCAACTAAAACGTAACTGCCCTTCCTTCCCCAATCCATTCGGAAGATATTAATTCAAGCTCTTATATTTCCCATAATTGATTATGCCTCAATAGTTTATAACGATTTAACGGAGACACTTAACGTTAAAATACAAAGAGTGCAAAATGTGTGTTCGATTTATTCTAAATGTGAGACGTGATGAACATATAACCCCATCTTATATTCATTTAAAATGGCTAAAACTGAAAGAACGACGAATGCTATCCTTAATTATGTTACAATGAAAATTATGAAGACAAAATCTCCCCCTATATTTATAATAAGTTCACAAGAATGGATAGAATACATAACCGCACAAACAGGCACACGCGAAACATGTTACAGATACCAAAGCATCGCACAACAAAATGTAATAAATCATTTTATTATCACGGCAAGTCGGCTATTTGGGAAAGAATTTGGACTTGAATTGTATACTAGCAGGTCGAATATAACTCTCCAAATCAAATACACAATACACGCTTTCTAGGGATACTGGGAGTATAAGTAAATAATTAATATTATGTGTACAATATATTAGTCTCGCTATTGGGAATAGAGCATCATCATTATAATTGCTTGCAGAATTTATATAGTAGGCCTATACGTTTATATTATTGTCAATCAATTTTCAAAAATCAATTGTATGAATTTGTATCCACAGTTATTAGTATGTATCTAATTTAGTTTAGTAGAAATATAGTAGTAGTATAGTAGTAGTAGTAGTAGTAGTAGTAGTAGTAGTGTAGTAGTAGTAGTAGTATAGTAGTAGTAGTGTTAGTAGTAGTAAATAGTAGTAGTAGTAGTAGTAGTAGTAGTAGTAGTAGTTAGCAGTTAATTAATAGTTTTTAAATTTTCATAATTAATTAGTATGATTAGTATATTACTTACATTCTATTTTAAAATACTTATGATTACATGTTGTAGAGGTTGGCTATGGTCAAAGGGGCTTTATAGCCCTATTGTAGCCCACCTTTAAAGTTTAATAAATATCAAATTCATCTCCCTTTGCTTGAAGGTCTATAGCTTTAGTCACTATCCATCGCTCCTTGGACTCTTTTCTTCCTTCAATATTTGTTCCATACATTCTCTTGAGTGTTTTATTTTCGGTCACGTGTTTTAATATCCTAACCATTAGAACCTTGTCCAAAAAATACTATGCATTAAAGAAACCAGAACGACCCAAAATAAATAATATTACAATAGTGTACCCACTCTGTGTTAAGAACTACACTACAGTGGTGAAATCTAACATAAAGACTTGTTACCAGCAAAGTCGACGACGACGACATCCAAAGGTAAATAATATCCAACCAGCCTTAGTCAGCTACAAGTCACCATAGGACGTCGCTATCATCGTTAGGCCTAAATTGCAACACAAAGACAAAGATGGGTGCCCAATTTCGAAAGAATGTGAATTGTGTGAACATCAAAAATAGAGCTTCTTACACAGCGTGTGAATCAGCCACCGCTACAGTGACTCACTTACTTCTGCCAGCTAGTCTTGGCGCGGCGGGCGCTTTGCTGCAGTTGACCGTCACGTCCTCCGGCAACACCCTCTTCTTCAGCCTCCCTCTCTTGGGGTGGTTACCGCGGCCACGGAACAACCCGGGAGGTTCGACCTTGAAGTTGCCGATCTTCTCCTTTACTCCGTTCACCAGACAGTAGCCGTACTGCTTCTCAAGTCTAGCGTTGTCTTCTTTCAAGCGCTGAAAGAAAACGTTTTATTGAGAGACATTAGAACAGATGGAACCTGTGTCTGATGTGTTTATACCTTCTCCACAAGAATGTGATTTAAAAGCTAGGAATCAACATAAGCCTGTTGTATACACCACAGCCAGAGTATAAGCATTCACATCCTACCAATGCCAGACCATAGTCCTTCCGTTTGCAACACCCTCAGATACGATGAGAGATAGTAACCAGATGGATTCCCTCCTGAGATGGAAGTTTTAATTTCTGGATAAATTTCAATATAATCATTTACACATACGTGAGTGTTTCGTGATTAGGGCCAAATTAAATTGAGAAAAAAGGAACCACAGTGTAGGCTGTCGTCCTGAAACGATCGACTCTTTTCCGTGGAAAGAATGCGAAACTTTCACGCGCATTGAAAGATAAACACGTGGGCTGAACCTATACATCACACTAAGTGACTAATATTACTTTACAAGTGTATACCCTATTCACTTTATATGGTGCAGCGAGATAATTTACGGCTATGTTACGATTTAAGCCGCAAACCATTAAAATAGGCAACATTGTTGTTGATAATAATATGTCCCAATCTGGAACCGTTTAATTCTTATTGAAAAAAAAATTAAAACCGCTTTCTCGTCACGATTGCTCGTACGTTGTCACCATTAAAAAGTTTCATGTCATCGTTGTATGCAGTACCCTAACACTGCCATGTAATGGCCGCCATTTTTCAAGATAGCGGCTAACGCCCAAACCGCATTTCAGCAAACCCGAAGAATGTTATTTAATATTACATTATTTATTGATCCTCAAAAATGCTGCTTCTCATTTTGTTCGAGTAAGAATCTAAAATCACTCAACTAGTATACAAGTAAAATAAGTTATAGATGTACCAACAACTATGGCCCGCGCCATTACGTGCGCGCGCGGCAGACAAAGTTCATTCCTGTTTTAGGCTGGGGCTACACAGTGGGAATTCTCCGCGAAGGACAACCCGCAGCGGGTTCGCAAAAGAAAGGCAACAAATAGTTTTAGATTAGAGCGGCTTCACAGACGCGGGAAAAAATCCCGCAGCTTGTCGAGCTCGATGCGGACGGCCCGTCCCCGCAGACCAAAGTCAACACATTGTCGAATGAGAGCGACTACACAGTGCGGTTGCGTGTATGCGATTTAGTCCGACAATTCCATGTTACACCATTACTTTAATATAAAGATCCTAATTTTTTTATGTGTGATACTTCACCTCAAAATAGTATTTTTAAAGCGGGGAGACCATTCGTATCGCAATTAATTTAACTATTGCGGTTTGCGGCCATCTTTAAAGATGGCGCAAAGTGTAATAAGACCACCTCATTTCTGAGGAATCTTGGAATGTGGCACCACTTTTTCCATTACCATTAAATCGACCAAAGGGAACTCAAATATGGCATCAGAATTATAATTTCGTGAATTTCGAGGCCGTAAATTGCAAATTTTACACATTTTAAGGCAATTTTGTTACAAAATTTCACTGGATTCTACGACAGCCCAGTTGACTGTAATAACATGTAGAGAGATCAAATTTTTTTATGCGTGTACTAGACACATCAAAAATCAGTTTTAGACCGGGAGCCTATTCATTTCTCAATCCATTTACCTATGGCAGCCATCTTTAAAGATGGCGTCTGTAGTGTAAATAAGACTACCACATTTTGACGGAATCTTGGCATTGTGGCACCATTTTTAGTATTAAATCGACTATCATGAACTCAAATATGGCATTAGAATTAGTGAACCTTGGATTTCGAGGCTGTAAATTGCAAATTTTACACATTTTTAGGCATCTTTGTTACAAAATATGTCTAGTTCCTACAAAAGCCGAATTGACTGTAAAAACATGTATAGAGGTCCACATTTTTGTATACGTGTACTAGACACTCATATAGTCATTTTTAGTTTGGGAGTTTATTCGTTTCTCAATCCATTTACCTATGGCGGCCATCTTTAAAGATGGCGTCTCAAGTGTAATTTAACTACCACATTTCAACAGAATCTTGGCATGTGGCACCATTTTTAGAATGCCTAATAAATCGACCATCGTGAACTCAAATACTTATTACTATCAACATTGAATCCGAATATCCAAGTTTCATGTAGATTGTAGATCACAGAATCATGGCTGGCTTACACTCCCCCACGCCCAGTTACAATCACTCTGCAATAACCAACTCGGTTTATGTAATAAAATACTTGAAATACATGGACATGGGTTCGAACCGAGCCCATGGCCATAGCTAAATTAATGGCGAGACGAATGGGCTCACGGTCTTAAACTGACAATTGTGGTGTCTATAGTAGGTCTACATGCTTACATTTTTTTTACCTCTATACATGTTATTAGTCAACTCGGCTGTCGTAGAAACTAGTGAAATTTCATAACAAAATTGCCTTAAAATGTGTAAAATTTGCAATTTACGGCCTCAAATTTCACGAAATTCTAATTCTGATGCCATATGAGTTCCCCATAGTTGATTGAATGGAAAAAGTGGTGCCACAATTGCCAAGATTCCTCAAAAATGAAGGAGTCTTATTACACTTTGGCGCCATCTTTAAAGATGGCCGCCATAGTTAATTAATGGCGAGTCGAATGGACTCCCGGTCTAAAAATGACTAATTGGGGGTGAAGAACACTCATAAAAAAATTGGACCTCTTTATAAAAGTGTAGAATTGATTCACACCCACGTCAGATGTTGTTTTTACACTGGCCTCCCTGATTCCCGCGCGGAGAAATCGCCATATGTAATCGTAGCCCGTTCGGTGGGTAACACGTTGCGAACCGTCCGCGTGCGCGGAATAAGTCATGTGTAGCCCCAGCCTTAGGGGAGTTCATAGTTACGGGCACCGCATGGCTTAGTTCTTGTCAGCAGTCGTGAAGAACACATCGCCCATATAAGCTTACTGCTTACGGTCGTAGGAGCGATATGACCTCACCGCCCCGCACCTTCACTTTTTAACTGATTGATTCAAGACGATGAGTGGTGGTGATATGAGGATGAAGTATGAACAGAAGAGAGGAGGTGAAACCCGGTACCGGCAAGTAGCCCACTCCTTTCGAAAAGTACCAAGGGGACCAACGGCCTAACGTCCCATAACCTTGACTATCATATTGGTTCCTCCACTGACCCGGACTGTCGAGCAGACATCGAGGGGAACGAAGCCGTTACACAAGCTCTCGAACCCTTCATCTGCTCTAACCAGCGGTATACGTGAGTTTCAGGGCAGAGCGGTCACCAACGATCACTTGCGATACGCGCATATAGCTCAATGCTCATCACCTTTACTTCAAGTCAACTTGGACTCGTCCGTTTTAACCAAGGATTTGTTTTGTTGGTATAGGCCTAAGACCTATCAATAAGCTCTTCTCACCTGCTTCTCCCGCGTGCTGCGACACTTGCTCCTCTTCACCAGGAACTTGTGGATCTGTTTGAAGTCGCACTTCCTAATGTCGCGGATCTTGTTCCTCTCCGAGGGTTTCATCTGACTCCTCCAGTCCTCGAAGAAGTTCTTCCTGAAGACTTTGTCCTTGGCGCAACGGTCGTTGTACATCCGCGCGTAGAACGTGGCCACCTCCTCGGCCTTAGGCGAGAGACGCATCTAAGAGGCGGACAAGAAGATATTTCAGAGGGTAAAGCTCATATATATTAATTACCTATAGTACCGTAGGCTAGATACGCAGTCTCCAATACCTCCGCACAGGCGCGAGCGTAGCAAATTGAAGAGTCAATCTGCCATATTCAAAATGGCGATTTGGCGTTTTAATTTATGCTTTTTTAATGCATTTAAGTATTTTACTGGATTGTTTGATATGGTTTTAGCTTGTGCAGCATGATATTGAACTAAACAGAAACAATAAGAAGTTATTGCATAAGGGAATTTAGTAATCATTTGGTGTTAATGGCTAGTATGCTCACCTGTCAACCTGGCGGCAATCTTGAGAACTATTTGTGCTACAAATCGCTCCCATCTACTTAAATGCAAACAGGTTTTTCAAGATGGCTTCAAATTGTCACGGAAATGGATTAATGACTGCGTATCTAGCCTACTATAGGTGTTTAATATCTATGGTAAAGCTGCACGCGCACTAAGCCGGCCGGTACCGCTCAGTTTGGTTATGCACATTCCTAAAAAAAAAATGCAAAATTTCATGGCATGGAACACTGCGTTCAGGCACCGTTCTGCTCAGCATATCGCAAGTCGCAACTCCCCTCTCCAGCTCAGTTTGTTTCAGCCTCAGATGCTCAAGAGACTAGAGAGCAATTCAAGTGGAATCAGATAGATAGAGCTGTACTCGGCCAGCTCAGCTCCATCTGATTAGGGCGGAACAGTTTGGCACTGTACGCTCTGCTGTGGGCACTGGGCACTTCGATCGCTAGACTCCGGTCGCCTGTTTATCTACAATCCTGGGACTCTGTCCAACCCTCCTTATGTTTTTCTCTCTCAACAAAGGTTGCGATAGACTGATGGACCAGTGCAAATAAGTTTTGACCCGGTTCATTTAGAGTTACTAAGTGAAGCTTCAGGGGTATGTTCAGACAGTGTGATTACAACTAATATAATTTTTATATATATAGTAAAAGAAGTTTATTTGGATTAAGAATGGGTCAAACGTTAGGTCATTATTTGCCTACGGGATGTGGGGCTAAGGTGGAAAATCTCATGCTGGTCAGAACCAGCCACGAGCAGAAAAAAGGAAAGAAGGGTTCTCACGACGTCGTCATCGTCTTTGTCAGAAATAGCTCGTTCTGTTGCGTGCATGGAAAAATGAGGGGGGGGCGGGGGGGCATCTCTGGGCCTGCGAGCGGGATCTAATATTTTACAGCGCATTTCTTTTTTTGGAAAACAGCACACTGCACTTAAAACTCTCTATAGCCTAGGGGATCTGGAGAGAAATGAATGTTGGTCAGAACCAGCCACAGGCAGGGTGAGGCAAGGGGAGCGATTCTCACGTAGTGATTTCATGTCTTTGTCATCGTTCGTGTTGTCACAGTCGTCGTCACGGAGGGGAGGAGCCCCGACAACGACTGCCAGAGCTCGCCTTTAGTTGCGAGGAGTAATATTCCTCTACAACTAGTTGATGTTTGCGACATGGACTTTGCCTCTTTTCGTGTGGCAGGCATAAGGGGCGGGAGGGATGGAGGGGAGAGGTGACGGCAGACTCACCTGGCGACCGTTGTAGCAGAACTTGACACTCGCAGGTAGACGCTTGTACGGGGGAGCGAAGCAAGGTCCCTTGTGAATCAACGAGTTCCACTTCTTGGCCTTCTTCTTCAGTCCGCGGCAACTGCGCACATTCAACCAGTTACAAACAATCAAACGCCAACCACTTCACTACTTGGTTCACGTGGACACGTGATCTGGGGGGAGGTCGCCCACCCAATACCTTAATAATAGGTCGTACGACCTGCTGTGTGCTATGGTCTGCAAGGTGCCCACCACTAATAGCTCCTTGTATTTTCTGCAGATCTTTCCCATCACTCTAATATTCATTGTATAATTAGTAGCAACAACTGATTTGAATAAATTAGTAGTCGTTGTGTGTCAACAGATATCAGCTAACAAGTCTTTCACTTCTTACTGTATTCCAATTAAAGGTAGGCCTATACGTAAATAGCTTTAGTTTTTCCTCAAATTCGTTTTTTCTAAATTGTAAAAATTAGGGAGTGTATGTTTTTATTTTATTTCTACATTCCTCGCATTGCAAAACAGTGGTGTAAGGCACACTATAAAGGCCAAGTACACAATCATGTGCAGTGTGCATGCATACCCCTTGGAAGCGGCGCGACTCCTTGAACGACACTGACCTCGACGACCTTGCCCGACTGGAACCGAGCGTCTCCGACATCGCCCCACTCGACCCGAGCGGCTCCGACGTCGCCCGACTCGACCCGAGCGCCTCGAGCGATCTCGCATCCTACGAGGAAACCACTAAAGTTAAGTTAGATTTAAGAAATCGACAAATTCAGAATTCATTCTGGATCGCTTTTGGACCTTAGTCTGTACTCGCATAGTAAACACAATCGTTCATGTGTGTGGGGGGGGGGGGGTTAAGGTGAGTCATCTGAATGTATTACGATGTTTGATACATGCACATTATTTTTTACCCTACGGTGAAAAAGTGGTCCAAAATGTATTTTGAATTTGGCGAGTAATTTTGGGCATTTACATTGTAAAAGAAGTTGGCCGGAGCTCATCCAACTGTATCTATAAAATTATTTTATTAAAGAGACTGGAACTATTTAATTTCATTCTAGACAACCCAGTATGGGTTTCAATACAGGCCCGAAATAGGCTGCATGAAACTAACTTAAATTTTCACCTGAACAGTTTAGGCCTAACACTTGGGGAGGTCAAATGAGAAATTTTTACACAAGCTTCGGAAAAGATTACCCAAAAAACTCGCTTGTAGCCTATTAATTATGCCTATAGGCCTACACTCAGTTATTAACAGAAATAAGCAATAATCTGAATATGTGCTATTGCGCCAAACACATTATAACTTGCATAGGCCTAATGGCCACAACCCCACAGACTATTGGTGGTTTTATATTTATCCAGATTTTAAAAAGTGTATTTAATTTAACCGAGGCGTCAGCCGTTATAGGTCATAAATATAATTCACCACTCTATAGCCTAGACCAGCGGTTCTCAACCACTGTGTCGCGAACCAGTGTTCGCGATCAGATGTGTGTCACAAGTATTTTGTTTATTTATTGTTATATTGAAGTCTATTGATGTACGCCACTAACATGAACGCTATATACCGCCAAAGTTCTAGGGGTGAATAGAAAGTGAGTGACAACTATAGGGGTGTGCGAGTACCCGAAAATTCAAGTCTAAGTCGAGTATTTGGTAGGCCCCTACTCGTAATTAAGTATTAAAAAACATGATTTTGGTGGAGGTGCCGGGTCGCGCGCGTGTGTGAATACGTAAATATCGCTATGCATTTTGGTGGTACCTTACCAAACTTGTTTTTCGAAAAAAAAAAATAGTGTTGTTATATATAATTCAACACTTGACCTATCTTCATGAGAGTTTAGAGAAATACTTTCCTTCCTTTTCGACAAAAGTAAAAGAATGAGTTGTCACTCCATTTGCAGTTTCTGGTGAACACATCAAACGACGTGTCAGACCTAACGTAGGCCAATCCACAAAAAGAATAGTGGATTGAATTAACTTTAGATACAATTCTTAATTCAAGATTTCAAGTGATCTCTCATAATTAATTTGGGATTTATTCAAAATGAGTAGGCCTACCCTGCAATTCTTAACAAACATCTGTGTGTTTTACTTCTCTTCTCCAATTCATACCTGTGCAAGGCAGCTTTCTCAACTTTAAAAACAATCAAGTCAAAGAACAGACCGAGACTTCTTGATGTTGATAGTGAAATGCGCGTCAGTTTTTCTACCATTCGCCCTCGTATTGAGAAACTGTGTGAATTACATCTGTCCCAGGTAACCCACCATCACTGATGAGGAAGCATGTGACATTTGTACATTGGCACACATTGGAAAGCTATTGTGAATTGTAATTAGCAAAATTTAACAAAAAAGTGAGGTTTATATAAGCTGGTTAAATATTATTTCGTTGAAATGTGGGTACACCCACGTATAGGTGTGTCGCGTAGGGGAACGTACTTAATCATGTGTGTCGCAACGGAAAAACGGTTGAGAACCGCTGGCCTAGAGAGTGAGGACAGACTCCAGAATATCACAGCCAACAGCCACAGGCTTTGACGTGGTGGTCGTCGAGGGTTGGGGAGGGGGTCCTGACAACGACTGCCAGAGCTCGCCTCTAGTTTAGGAGGTAGTTTAGAGCCTACTCCATTAGGCTTTACTTACTATCTACTGTTTGCGGAACTTATTCGGTTAAAGAGGGAATCCTACTTTATTTGTACCTAAAAAAACCCTCACCAATATTTAACATTTCAAGACGTGTTGCATGTGAAGGATGTTGTGTTCAAATGGGAGGCGTTTCCCCACAACCCCAACTTGACTCCGCCCGTGAACCCTTGATTTTGCAACGATGAAACATATTTGAATCCCCCCCCCCCCCAACCCCCCAACCGAAGTAGTTCCATGTTTTCAAGATAGACTTTGACTGTTTTTACGATCGACAGAGGAATATCTGGGACAAATTCTACCCCGCACTCAAAGGGCGTACATTCTTGCGTTCCTTATTATTAGGGCCTGGTTTTCTCGGAGTTATCTAAGATATGACGTGTTTCCCATGAACGTACCTCCTGCGTGAGACACAGACCTCAGCCTGCACTGCTCTAGTGACGTTCACAACAGTTCATGTTCCTGCTTGGGAATCAGATACAAAACACACGACATTAAAGATCTCGTAACCATGGTACTGAGGGTCTGTACCGGATAAGCAACTACAATAGATATGATTGCATAGGTTATCTAAGATATGACGTGTTTCCCATGAACGTACCTCCTGCGTGAGACACAGACCTCAGCCTGCACTCCTCTAGTGACGTTCACAACAGTTCATGTTCCTGCTTGTAGGAATCAGATACAAAACACACGACATTGAAGATAACTCGTAACCATGGTACTTAGGGGTCTGTACCGGATTAGCAACTACAATAGATATGATTGCATTGGACTAGCCATATTCCATTGTTAACGACTCAACTATTGACTATACACCAAGTGGCGTATCCAAGGGGGGGGGGGGGACAAAACTCCCCTCTTTTACCAAAAAATGTATATAGAATAACTGTTTTATTGCAATACTAAAGGCAAATTACCATCTGACCAAAAGAGGATTTTAGTAGATACTAAGTTGGTTATTGTGATGCTTTAAAACCACAGATTTTCACCAAAATAAATTTGAAAAAGAATTTTTTTAGATTTTTAGTAGATAAAAAGTTGGTTTCTAGCAAAATGAGCTTGAAAGAGAAAACTTTTGGATTAAAAACTGGATTTTAGTAGATTAAAAGTTGGTGATTGTGATGATTTAGAACGCACAGATTCTCACCAAATGACCTTGAATGAGAAAAAGTTTTAGGGGGCAAGCCCCCCGGACCCCCCACTTATAGCCTTCGGTACATCTATGAATTAATTGGTTTAACCCCCTCCCCCTTTAGGAATTCCTGGATACGTCACTGATATACACACATTTATAAAAGAGAGTGTATGATAACTGTTAGTTTGTTATATTGTTTTGTAGTTTACTGTCGCATGACAGAACAGGTCGGAAATGCCCAAAAGCAGGTATGTATGTGAAAAACGAATTTTCGCCACTAAAAACTGTGAATTAGAAATTATTTTCAACACGTTGGGATAGTAATAAAAATAAATATTATTTAAATTTTCACCTCAAATATCTGCCTTTGTGTCACATGCCCATTGCACAAATTCTATTTTGGCCTGCAATCATTATAATATTATGGTTCAACAGTGTTTTAGACCTAGTTATTTTATTTTATTGCAGTCCACTAACACTAGCTCGTTGCCCGTTGGTCTTGTTGTTAGCGTATCTGCTTCCAATGCAGAAGGTCCAGGGTTCGATTCCCGCTAAAGTCTACAGTTTTTTAACTTCTGATTTCCATCAGATCTCGTCTTAGGAGTTTGTACGGTGACTTTGGAGCCGTCCTAGCAACGAAGCACATAATAAATTCAATGTTGTTCTGAAACGGCCTTGTTGATTCTGGCGTTGATTCGCGGGTGTTCGCACTGTCCATACCACTGATTGCTATATTTCCTATTAAAAATATCGATCTTTGGTTGGTTATCGCTCACTCGTCGATTGCGTCGCTTTGATTTAAAGTCAGTTAAAATTTAAAAAAAATAAAAGTTAAAATCAGTTATATAACTGTGGACTCTAAATACAATTTATTTATTTATTGACAACAGCAAGTCCCCCAATTCACGTCATCCTTCATTCCTTCAGAAGGGCATGTCCAAAGACTAGAGCAATTGTAGAGAACTAAACCCCTAGCATTCATCATTGACAAAACAGTACTTTAGTCAGGGTTGCTGGTAACGGTTTTTGTTCCGTCAACCTCCCAAATGAAGTCTCGAGCGTTCCGTATGACCTTTTTCTCTTGCTTATAGAATTAAAAAAATATGTATATAATATAGTATTTGAAATGATTTTTTGTAATTGTGTGAATGTTAAATGGAACCAAAGCTTGGTGTCATTTGCCATTACTTTTATTTTATGTTATTTCCTATTAACTAGGAAAACGCTTAAGTCCCGCCGCGTTGTTGGATGAGCGTATATGGTGCATTGAGATGCCATGAGTTACGCGGATTTTCTGTTGTTCTGTGAAAAAATCATTACTTAGTCGAAGATTTTTTTTAATAAATTAGATTAAATTAAAATTAACTTAATTTCTATTATTAAATAAAACAAAATAAAAAATTAACTTAATTTTTTTAATTAATCGTAATTTTTTAAAAAGAAAAAAATCGTAAAATTGCAATTTGTATAAGAAATAATTATTCGATTGCGCTCAAATTTAACACGAATATATTAATTCATGAAATTAAGGTTCTGTGAAAAAATCATTACAATAAGATAAGCATGTAGGTGTTATAAGTCAAAGAATTGTTTTAGAAAAGAAAAAACCCGTAAAATTTTGATTTTCATGAGAAATAATTTTTCGATTACGCTAAAATTTCACACGAATATTTAAATTCATAAAATTAAGGTTCTGTGAAAAAATAATTACAATCGGATAAAGCATGTAGGTGTTATACGTCGAAGAAATTTTTAAAAAATCGAAAAAAATCGTAAAATTGCGTTTTTTTATGAGAAAAATTTCCCGATTGCGCTCAAAAACGTGGCAGTTCTAAGTTCAGAGATTTCGAAGGTCTCCATAAAATTTCATCGCAATCGGAGTATCGGTTTAGCCGGAATCGTGTTAACAAACACACAAAAATACAAAAAAAAAAAGAAAAAAAAACATTCCGGATTTTTTTCTCCAGTGTAGTGAAATGGAATCTTCGCTTCGCTCGCTACGCTCATCCAAAAATATCGATCTTTGGTTGGTTATCGCTCACTCGTCGATTGCGTCGCTTTGGTTTAAAGTCAGTTAAAATTAAAAAAAAATAAAAGTTAAAATCAGTTATATAACTGTGGACTCTAAATACAATTTATTTATTTATTGACAACAGCAAGTCCCCCAATTCACGTCATCCTTCATTCCTTCAGAAGGGCATGTCCAAAGACTAGAGCAATTGAAGAGAACTACTCAACACCTAGCATTCATCATTGACAAAACAGTACTTTAGTCAGGGTTGCTGGTAACGGTTTTTGTTCCGTCAACCTCCCAAATGAAGTCTCGAGCGTTCCGTATGACCTTTTTCTCTTGCTTATAGAATTAAAAAAATATGTATATAATATAGTATTTGAAATGATTTTTTGTAATTGTGTGAATGTTAAATGGAACCAAAGCTTGGTGTCATTTGCCATTACTTTTATTTTATATTGTTGACATGACATTTTACGTTTGGTACGTATCATAAACAGTAGGAAATAAATAAAAGGCATTATCCGGCTTACATTAAAATTAGTTGTCAGGCAAGGTCCATGATACTACCTACCGGTACTAACTTCGTAATGAGCCATAACTTCTATCAGAATAGCAACCTACAAATATTTTTCATGCATCCTCCTCTAACATTTCTTTTCACAAACTGTATCAGTCATTGTTTCTTTATTTTTTAGAATTATGTAATTTTTATGCATTATTATTGATAAGGATGCATAATTTATGCAATATTTTTGGTAATATTTTATTGATTTTGGTCCTGGGTTAAAGAGCGTACAGAGCATTTGCCGCAGTGGCGTATCAAAATGGGAGACAACCACCCCCTCTTATGCCCCCAAAAAATGTGAAAGTTCACTTAAACGTTTCATCGGAGAACAGAGAATAACTATTTTTCTACCATCTGACCAATACTCGGACAGATCCTCTGAGATCTTGCCACAATCCTTACGCCGCGGGACCGATTTCGCCTGGCCACCCACAACCTAGGCTACTATTTTTCTCAGTCACAACTGCGTTTACCGACGCGTCGAATTTTGTTCTTGACCACGGCCGTTTTGACCGTTTTGAACTTAACGTTTTTGGTGAAATATCACTAATGAAAAGTAATTAAACTAGGAAGCTTCGCAAACGCTTTTTTTGATCGCGTTGATGGTTGAGTTTTTTTGTAAGTTTTTAGTTTGCGCAGGACCACTTTTCCCTTTGTTAGTGCTTTTTTTAATGCATTGGAGGTGATTGTTGTCAAGTTTATATTGTTAGTATTGTTAATTGTTATTATAAACCTAAAAAACTCATATTAAAACCTTATTCTATAGATTTTGGCTAACTTTTTCAACTTTTTCTTTCAAAAAGCAATACCCCACCATTACCTTAATGCCTATGTAGAATATGAACGTTGTAGCCCCACCCGTTTGGTCAGAATGGGCCCAAATATCACGAAAATATAACATTAAAAATCGGAAACAATTGTAAAAGTACGATATTCATTAGAAACATTTCTTTGATTGTACTCAAAAACTTTTCAGAGATTTAGAAGATTCACTCCAATTTTCATCAAGATCGCTTATGCCGTTGCCTGGTAGAGAGCAAACAAACAAACAGACAGGAAAGAAACAAAAAAACATTGGAGCTAAATTTTTTGAGGGGTCAGTGAAATTGAAGTCTTCGCTTCGCTCATTCAAAAATTTAGAATAAGATTGCACTTACAGCACTTCATGTGCTGAATATCGTGATTAGTAAAACTATTAGTGGAACTTGATGTTTGTCTATTTATTTAGAATTTAGATTAAGATAGGATCAGGAGATAAAAAGTTGGTGATCTTTTAAAAGTCACAGATTTTCACCAAAATGACTTCGAATGAGATTTTTTTATAACAAGAGAATTTTTAGATACAAAGTTGGAAGTTGGTCATTGTGATGCTTTAAAACGCACAGATTTCCATTAAAATTGAAGAAAGAAGAAGAAGAAGAAGAAGAAGAAGAAGAAGAAGAAGAAGAAGAAGAAGAAGAAGAAGAAGAAGAAGAAGAAGAAGAAGAAGAAAGAGAAAGAGAAGGAGAAGGAGAAGGAGAAGGAGAAGGAGAAGGAGAAGGAGAAGAAAATTGAAAGCGTTATCTTTTAATTAATTTTTATGAAAATCGCAATTTTACACCTTTTTTTCGTTTTTAAAAAATTACGCTCATCCAACAACGCCCCTGAAAAAGCGTTTGCGAAGTTTCCTAGTTTAAATTAAATTTTGTACTTTTATCTACACTGTGTATCAATTTTGTAATCTTTAGATCAAATTTAGTTTAATTTTAAAAATTTAAAAATTTTGAAGACCTTCAACAGACAGATTTTGCCATGGCACCTCTTGGCTATTTTATTACAATATTGTTTTGAGTATTCAATCCAAAATTCACACCTCTATCATAAACCCCCTAAAATGTTCTTGAATTTTCCTTTAATCCGCTTGACTATAGTATTTTCTATTGGTGGGGGTGCAGGTCTGAAAACAAAATCGAAAATAATCAAATTTAAAAAAAATTTAAAATGGTTAGATTAGCTTGACCTACTGGAGGATCCAGCCCTGATTCATGGGGGGGAAGAGGGGGGGAATGATTTTTTCCTCAAGATTTTCGAATAATTATTAGAAATAGAAAACAAAAATAAACTTGTAACCGGAGAGGAGGTGGGTAGGGAGATTGGTTTTGCAAAACTAGTATGTAAGTGCCAGCCGTTCCCTTATTGCGCAAGGCGACAAAAATTGCGAATTTGCAGCTTTCAAAGGCCTAAAAACACTTTAAAAAGTCGAAGATTTCAAAATAGGTAATGGTAATACTAATTGTTGGCTACGCACTCAAAACAGGATCTCATGGGGGGGGGGGAGGCAATCGCCCCACCATTTATAATCCGCCACTGCAGTCGTACCAACTTTTTACAACGTTAATATAAAATACATTCTTAGGCAACTTTTTGATCTTCAATTTTCAACCAATTTCTTTTTACTCGAAAGGTTTCTTTAAAATAATGATATCATAATATTACCGGTATACACGTCGCAATAATATGAGAACATTTCCATATTTCAAATAATTATTGTCTCCTACTGAAGCATTTTTGTATCATGTGCACAAATTATACAACAATATAATTATTTAATATATAAATAAATAAATAAATAAATATAAAAATAAATAAATAAATAAAAATAAATAAATTAATTAATAAATTGGAAATCAACCAACAACCTCTTTGGTGACCTGTTCCTATAATCAAATAAAACAAGCTAATCAACATGTTTGCAAATTATGTGATGTATGTATGACCTTAACCCTCCGTCACTCGCGTGGGGTTCTACAAACCCCAGGGTCTCATTCGACTCTGTTTCTCTGCATCAGACTGTTTTACCGACTCTAGATTCTCAGTACCTTCAAGTCACTCTATCTGTTAGCGAAATTTGTAACCTTCTAGGGCTTTTAGTGTCGTTATATTTCCGGTCTGAACGTAGTAACTGCATAGGGAAACTCAATGCTATTTTGGCTTAAATTTTGAAATTTTGGAATTTTGGAAAAATTCTTCTTGCAATTTACTAACTGGTTCATGTTTATTTCTAAAAAGTGAAACAAAACTTAAAATTGCATTATTTTGACACCTTTTTTGAATATTTTGAAAATGTCCATTTTTTAAATCTGAAAAATACAATAAAAAAATATTTCATACAAGAAGGTTCATTGGCATTTTATTTCACTGTCTTCCCAGTAACAACCACTACATAGTAGTTCCGCAAATCATATGAGCACAGAAAGAAATACCCAAAACATCCTACTGTGCTAATTACAGCCCAAAATAATTTGGGGTTTGAAAAACCCCACGCGAGGGATGGTGTTAAGAAATTCCACGCGAGTGACGGAGGGTTAACACACAATCTAAAATGAAATATACTAATGCAAACCACATACTCATATTACAGATCATAGAGCTTCATAGTGATCTAGAATAAACCTGGTTCGTCCAAACTACTCCAGCAGCCATAATAATATGTTAACTATGTGAAGACTCGACTTCTAAAATATGCAAGAGGAGATTAATTTCTCTTTTCTATGATTTCTAAAGATTTTAACAATACTGTTGTGCTCTTTAGCAGCTCTATTATTTGACATTAGTACCACGTGTCTGGGCCTGGGGTAGAATTTGGCTCTGCTGATCGTAAAAGGCGGGGTCCATCTTGCAAACATCACCTATATAGTAAGCTGGAAAGTATCCTATTCGAAACTCGAGGCGAGCTTTGGCAGCAGACGTCGAGGAGTACTCCCTGACGACGACCATGACAATGACAAAGGCAACGACGACCACGACGTCCCAGCTGGTTCTAACCAACTTGGGCCTTCTCACTTCTGCACACCTCTCAGTGTGTCAAGATCTTAGCTCATAAAATATAACCGTAGCCACAGTAGGCCTTCCTTCCATTCTCTTGCCTCATAGACCACTCTCTTTGTATTATAGCAATGGCCTGAATTATTGCATCTGTCAAAAAAATGCATAAGATATGATGGCTCAATGCACCCAAAATGCTCAGCCATCAACAGTAGTATTGTATAAGCACATTATTTCTCTAACTTTGTGTAAATTATAATGTATTATCTTTAATTGCTAAAAAGTCAGTACAGAGGCAAGATAAGGCCAACACATTTTGGTGGAAGTGCCGGTCCTGGAAAAAAACTAAATCTTTCAAATAATAATATTTTGGAAAAAACTACTTTCATGGTCCAAATAGCCCAATTGACTGATTCGAGTCCGAAATGTTGGACATAAAATAATCAGTTAACTCTTCTCTATTATGGTAGTTTGTTGATTGGTTTCTCTAGAGCTTATCTTATTGTATTTTACTATACATCATAAGTAGACGATATAGCTCTTGTAAGAACAGTGTTTTGACCGATCTAGATAAAATTATCTAGAAAAAATCCATTATCTATTATATTACCTAGATAATGTTGTTGGTGTTATCTTTTTCTAATATCTGGATGAAATAAAGTTTATCTTCTTATCTAAGCTTTTTTAAACTTTAAGATAACATTATTTGGATAAAATAATAAAAAAATAGTGGAGACAAAAATATATTAATTTATCTCTGTTGAAAATGAAAAATTCTTCTACTAGTTTCGATTTATTTGTAGGTCAGCATATTTGAATTTTTTCTAGATATCCATGTCAACTTGTCAAGACTGACAATTATTACAATAATTGACAGTAAAAACTGTTGCGGGAAAAAAATAATATTTAATGAAACACATCAATCTCATAATGATTAATTGATTATCTTTTACTTTTATCCAAACAAAATTATCTAGATAATTATTTTATCTTTTATCTTCTATCTAGATAATTTTCTATGCTTTATCTTTTAGCTTATCTAGATAACGTTTTGGAGAATTATCTTTATCTTTTTCTAGATAAAAATAAGTTTAGATTGGAGAAGGGTTGACAGGTTGGGAAAGCATAGAGAAACATAAAGCCCAGCCTGAAGTGCTGGGGGCGACACAACTTTTCGCCAGCTGATGACAACTGCAGCTAATTAATTAAAGGGCCCGTTCACCTCTTTAACAAGTTGTTCTTAAAATCAAGTACGAACATAAAAATTAAGTTCATTGTGTATATTTCCAGACCTACGCCAATAGGGGTCTTTAAATTCATCGGCGCGATGTGGCGATGTGTTGCAACACAGCACAGCTACTAGCGGCGAGTAACGCGCGAGGCAGGTCCCGGTCTATCTGCCGAGATAGTCTGTTCTACTGAAAACAAAGCGGAAGGCCTGCGATCATCTGAATAACAATACGTTACAGTTAAACCAACACCTGTTTTGAAACACATAGGCCTACGTTATTGTCGTCAATTTAATGGAATAAATATTATATTGGCACGTTCTTATAAAGTTGTATGTTGCCAATCATGACATGTAGGCTTATCAGTGGAGTTGAATAAGTATGCCTATACAACAACATAATACACGCGATAGCGATTCTTACATACACACACAAACACCCACACCACACATGATACAGAATTACTTGCCCCTTTAAAAAAATAAAAGCGATTTGGTTTTAGCATTTAAAAAATTCAATTATTCTTCCACAATAAGTGAAATTACATGATTGAAGTAATTCCAAACGCTAGGGGCTAACAGCAGTTTCCGCAATCATGTTAATGTCAGATTGCCAGTGGTGAGGATCGAACCGCGGACCTCCCGAATAACTCTCGCGCGTTATGCGTGTACCGGTACTACATCTATCCGAAAAAGTTTCACGATGTATCATTATCACAAGTGGCACTTTATTTAAGTTTCTCATGGAATACTCCGTACATATATTATTTAAAGCCGCCTTATGACCACACTTGTGTACAGAATAAATAATTATAAATCTATGTTGCCTGTTAGATCAGTTTCTGTTTGTAATTGTAGCCATAAACAATGAGTAGGTATGCTTACTTTAATTATGCCAGACATCAATGTTTTTCTATTGTACTGATGAATTTTTTTTCCAAAGCTTTTTGTGGCGTAAAATATTGAGAACATCTTTGAAAATAATATCATCTGCCCAAAATTACTATGCTTAGTTATTAACTTATTATACACTGCGCCGACTCACGTTCAAGCAATTCACTTATAAAGTCACTCTTGTCGAACATTATTTGACTCTTTGTTGGTTGACATTTTGACATTTTGAGTACAAACTCTACACGAACACTACTGAATAGAATTCGCTTGCCCTGTAACGTAATATAAACATTCTTATTTTTTTGTACCTCACCACGCCTTAATGTCATCATGAACGATTGATCAAAACGAGTGCACGTGTCAACTGATGTGAAGAGGTCTGCGTAAGGTTTCTGTACAGTGTTTATTCACTACCTTTTTAGATTTAGGTCCATTAGCTTATCGCTTTTTGTTTATATCGTTCGAGTATGCAGGCACACCCCACTCATAATATATGCTATATTGCTATATTGATTAGAAGATCCATTCCAAACACAAACAAAGATTAAAAAATCCACATCACCAGCATATTCGACAAAAGGATGAACAAATAACGTACTGGCATCAGCAGTAAATATATATTTCGGCTAGGTGTACGGAGTTTTGAATGTGTATACAGTAAGTTCTCTGTGCGCTTATCAAGTCGATTGTCAAAACGACATAACTTCGTAAACACCTCTACACTTGACACTTGAGCCGATAACACATGTCATGCGTTTTTATTTCAACCTAATTTGAAGCGAGTATGCCATACTTGACTACATGTCATATCCCCCTCGCCAAGCATCTTCAAATGTCCATACGATAACTCAGTTCGCCGCGACACCCGTCTACTCGACTCCGAAGCCAAGGCCGTGTCGTGCGTTGTTGCCAGTACAGCGAAGTGGCAAAACGTAGTCAATTTCATTACATATTTAACAATTAATATATGGTGATTATGATTATTTTCGGTAAGAATTTGTTGTAATGGAGTCTACTTAGTTAAATAGATGTCTGGGTACACCTTTACATTTAAGAGGTGAACGATCCCTTTAACTAGGAAAACGCTAAAGTCCCGCCGCGTTGATGGATGAGCTTTTTAAAGTTTTTAGTTTGCGAGGGATATCTTCACTTTTGCAAGTGCTTTGTTTGTTGCCTACGCATTGTAAATGATTGTTGTCAAGTTTCTATTGTTAACTGTCAATTGGTATTATTTACCGTAAAAAAGCTTATGTTAAAAGTTTTATTTCTATAGATTCTGGCTAACTTTTTCAACTTTTTCTTCAAAAGGTACTACATCACCATAACCTTAATGTCCATGTATAATATGAACGTTTGTAGGCCCACCCGTTTGGTCAGAATTAGCCCAAATGGCACAAAAATATCGCACAAAATATCAAAAAACTTATATTAAAGCTTTATTTCTATAGATTCTGGCTAACTTTTTCACATTTTCTTTCAGAAAGCAATACATCACCATACCTTAATGTCCATGTGAAATATGAACGTTTGTAGCCCCACCCATTTGGTCAGAATCGCCCAATGTCACGAAAATATCGCACTAAAAATCGGAAAATGGTAAAAGTACGATATTCATGAGAAATATTTCTTCGATTGTACCCAAAAACGTAGCAAGTCTAAGTTCAGAGATTTAGAAGGTCCCCTCAAATTTTTATCAAGATCGCATATGCCGTTTGCCCGGTAGAGAGCGAACAAACAGACAGAAAACAAAAAAAAACAAAAAAAAAAAAAAACACCCGAGCTAAATTTTTTTGGGGTTCGGTGAAATTGAAGTCTTTGCTTCGCTCATCCATTAATTTAAATAAATTATCTGGTCACAACACTGCTTAAGAATGTCAACCAACTCATCATACTATTAAAAATTTTAAATGTCTCGCTACCCATTGATGATATTTTTATTTTTCGGGTTGTTTTGTACCGCTACAAAACAACCCGATAAATAAAAATATCATCTATACTATTTCGTTTTTGTACTTAGTTGTGCCAACTTCATTACGAAATGAAAAGAATGTTTTCAAATATACTGGCAATTCCTGCTTAGAACTCGTGCCAAATTACAGATTAATAGAGGAATGATATTGGTTGTGATTTTGATGTATTAAGGACAGGCGTGGATTTCAAATAAGCACACAAGATTGTTAGTTAAGTTAAACTTGTATTTTACACAGCATACACTGTTTACATATCTTATACTTTATACACAATCAACGTAATATAAAACAAAATATATAAAAATTGTCAAATTATCAGTACATAGGTTAAAAGGCATTTGACACATTAAATATGGCACCAATACCAAACTGAGTTGTATCTCAATCCCTTTCCGCATCTTAAAAAACTGTTCCTAACATTCATTCCAGCACTGTACCCAAGTACAGACACGCCATGCATACTGCATCATCCAACACATGCATCCTGGATCAGTCATGGTCGCGCCCTGCGTACGGACGCAGCGATGGTGAGTTGTGAGGACAAGAGACCGTTACATTGAAATTAGAGGTCGTGCGACTGTAACTTCCGGCCGGTCGCGTATTGTTCCGGGAACCCTGGTGAGTTGATCCAGGTCCTCACACCTTCGAGACATCAGGCAAAATACCCGGGATTCCGGGGACGTCTCCGAAAGGTGATTGGCTCTTAAGTTGGGAGTACGAGTCCAGCCTTTCAACTGCGTAGTCCTGAAAACAAGATACACTTTGAGCATAAGACGAGTTTAGCCTTTCAACTTTCCTCACCACAAAAACTATTTATGTCTTTTCCAATAGGGTCTATGCTTAATATGGCCAAAATCAAAATTTTACCCATTTTATCGTTTTTCGGTAAATTTACCGGTAAATTACGAGTTTTAAACGTACAGTGAATCCACATCACCATAAAAACATCTCTACAATAAAATGCTCTGAAAGGTTTTTTTATACTTCACTATGTAGGATTTTGTTAATATTTTTATACATATTTTCAACAGAACATTCAATGTTTAGACACAATTATTTTATGGTGAACTTAAGTACCATTGAAAAAATCATTTTAAGCCAACCGTGATGCATGCGAGGAATATAGATGCGGAGATGGTTTAAGGGGAGCAGGAACGGCCTTTGTTCCACATGTTAAATTAGGAGATTTCCGGTACCATTTAATCGAACACTATTTAACTTAGAGACAAAAATTTTGATTTTTTGGGTAGCTTAAGCCAATAGTAAGAAACAGTAGGAAGGATTTTTGTTTGTTTTTAAATTTGTATATTCTAGACATATATATATATATTGTCAAACAAAATGGGCAATTTTTAGACCTAAGCATGCGCTATAACAGGGTTGCCACCAAGAAAAAATAAAAATCCTGTTTGAGCAGATCAAAAATCCTTAGAAATCCTTAAATGAAACACCCAAATCCTTTAAAAAACCTTAAAATGCCTAAATGTACCAATTTCGATACGATATCGATATATCATAATGTAATTGTTGTAAAAAATTGAATATATAATTTTTTTATAGAGTAGGTAGGCCTATTTTTAATAAATAAATTTTTAAAAAATGTATAAAGAGTCTACCCACTCAGTTATATAACTGATTTTCAGTGGGACACAGTAAATCAAAGCGACCAAGCCAACCTGTAGGCCCCGAATCAATCGGGAAAAAAAATGATTCGAGGCCAAATAGGGTTGATAGAATGATAAGGTATCACCATAAATGCCTATTTTTACGATCTCACAACCGCGTTTTATGACCCGGCACCTCCACTATATGCACCAGCCAGGTTAATTTAATTTAGACTACCTACCCGGCACCTCCACCAAAATTCCGAAATTTTGGTGTAATTTTGATATTAATACATCGAAAATATTCCCACTTATCAATATCGCATTGAAATATAGATTTTTTGACCAGCCCTAGTTAAAAACGGCGTAAAACGTTAAAAAAAAAAAAAAAATTAAATCCGTAATTGGACTAAAAATCCGTGTATCCGTTTTGCACCCTCAAAATCCGTTAAAACGGATAAAATCCGTATAAACGGCAACCCTGCGCTATAATTTTATCCCGATAATTTATCAAAATTTCCTACCTACTATTTTGTCAAAAATATCTCAATAAAGTAGTCCTCAAAATTTCAAGGCTCTAGCTTCAAAACTGTCTAACTTATATGTACCGTAGTTTAAAAAGTATAGTTTTGAGTAAACGGATGTTAAAGTTAATATTTAAGCACGTACTTCATGTGCAGTAATGACATTTCCGGTACCATTTTTTTGGAGGGTATTCAACTTAGAGATATGATTTTTTTTAAATTCAGCAGATAAGAGTTTTTGCTAACAATTTAAAAATTCATTTAAAAGAATTTACTTGTTCTTTTTATAAACATTAATTTTTAAGTCGTTAATAATTAATATACGATGGTTGTCATAGCAACATAAATAAATTACATTTTTGCATAAAAAAAACAAAAAAATTTATTACATTTTTAAAATTTAATGGTGATATAACATATTTAATTCAAAAAATCAACTTTGACGATAAGTTTCATTCCTGCTGTCCACCGACTGTGAAGCATGGAGGAATATAGATGCGGAGACGGACTCACCCAGTAACCGAAGGGTATGTCGTTGAGCTTGCCCTGCACGATACTCCAGAGACCCCAGAGCAGATGCGAGACCATGGAGAACACCTCGATCTCCCTCAGGAGCGTGTCCTCGGTTGTGTTCTGGTCGTTCGGGCGTTCCAGTCGGTACACTCGCAGGTACTCTCGGATGAACACCAGCTGAGAAGGTAATACCGGCATCAGTGACACGCTCAAATGTACAACCAAACAACACTAAGGGCGTGCAGGATTGCAGGAATCCAAAATTATGGGATCATTTCCAATTTCTCATTTTGGTTTAATTCTAAAAAAATTATTATTTAATATTGATTGAAATTGATAAATAATTGATATACCTATACGTACTGCATTAAACAATCAAACAAACTACTTTCCTAAACTCAATTGAAATTAGGATAAAAAGCCAAATATTGAAATCCAAGATCTAGTGTTAAGACCAAAATGTATTAAAAAATAAAAATAAAAACTTGGTCAAAATAATGTCATCTAAAATAATACAGTAAGATCTCTCTTATCCGAGTTGGATGAGACCGTGGGCACCTCGGTTTTGCGAAAAACTCGGATGGCGCGTTTCATTTGTTTATTTGCTCTCGTAGCATAGCCTGATGTGGTAAAATGATATATGACACATGTAATGGATAAAGGAACATAAAATACACACGATACACTTCGTGGAGGGTATACTAAATGATTTAATAGCTTGTAAATCAAGCTCACAAACACACGTAAACAATTAGGCCTACATGTCGTAATAAAAACGTAAGTCTAGGCCTAAACTCGACGCAGTAGGCCTAGGCTAGGCCTACAAATGAAAACATAGGCCTAGGCTAGGCCTAGCTCTCTTTCTCATGTGGGAAAACCTCTCACTACATATCCCGCGCTGAAGCTCTCGTCGCAAGATAAGCCTGGGAAAGAAGAACATAAGCCCAGGAATAACAATCCTATGCGTCGTGATAACGAATTTCGTGAATCGGTTTGAAAGATGATTGCATTGCGAATTCTTCTTCTTCACCCAACCATCTTTGTCAGTCAGCTGTGAGTGTGAGTTGGTTGGATCGTACGCGCATCTCGTACTGCGCACACGGCAGTGTCCAAGATTGATTGCCGCATTCTTTCTCTCTTGCACTCACATCGTGGCATGGGCACGACTCCGCCAGACGGACGGAGCACGTGGTAGCTTACAACGCGCTCTGTCGTCAACTCCAGTTATTCTTTAGACAGCGGGACGCTCGCGGGAAAGACCGCAACCAAGTAGCGCGTAATTAAACTGGTGAATTATCTTAAAATCGGTCTACGGGTAATTCTCTGGAACGGGTACCCGATGTCATCCCTACTCGTAAGTGGCCATGCTACCAAATGTATGCGAGTACATTTAAAAAAAGTGCGGCGCGGCGTCTGTAATTATTTTTATGTTTTATTTAGGGTTGCCCCGTCGATAACGAAATATCGATCGATTATCGATATCAGAATATTGATATGATAATCGATTCAAGTATTTTGATATGATATGATATGGCTACGATTTTTAATAGTGACATCCCCCCCCCCCCCCCCCCCTGATGTTTTCGCGGTTACCATGCTTAAAAAATGCCGCGCTGTCGTATCAAGGACGATTGGTTGTCGGAGTATCCAATCGCTGACTCAAGTATAATGCCACGCCCTACCGCCGCCAGTGCGATATGCCGCTCGCAGCGCGATACAAGGCGATATCGAAAACATCGGGGCCCGGCCCGATTGCGATTATTCAGTACACGCGCTCGACGTGTTGTGGCGTGAACTTTCTCTAGGTCAAGTCTGCCCCAATTATATTGAATTCGTGATGTTTTCCGTGTTTTTCTGTTCCTAGGCTCAATTGGAATTTGCTATGATAAATCGATTTGGGTCTATGATATTCGATATATTTCGAATGATAACGTTTCGATGGCCTCCGATTATCGATCACGATTTCACTCGAACGGCAAAACCATAGTTTATTTACGTATTTAAACCTTTAATTTTTTTAATTTTTTTTTTTTTTGTTTTGGCGGATCGGTAACACGGAACATCGGATAAGAGGAGATCGGATAAGAGGGATCTACTGTGTAACTAGTTTCGATTACTAAAGCCTTAGGCAGATGAACAATAGTTATAAATGATAGTCTAGGCTATTCCAAAATTTACGGCAATAATACGCCTTTTCTTTTCTTTTAATGATCTCACGCAATCTTCTGTCAATAAATATAAAAATGTAAAAACCAAAAGATGGTGCAAAAAAAAAAAACAAATTTTTAGTGTTCTTTTGCAATCTGCTGATTTACATGACTGGGAATCAGTGGAAAAAAAAACATTTGTTGTACTTGTTGTTGGATTGAAAATTTCTGATTGGATGAGAGTTGCTCAGACTTAACCAGGCCTATCCTGCCATGGTCCTGGCATTATACCGTCCTTATCCACTTATACCGGGATAAAATTGTACATGACTCGGGGCCCCTGGGAGTATATGTACAATGTGCATGTCAAGTTGAATAAAAGTATCTATCTACTATTAAATGAGACAGTTCTTATCTAAACGGTTGTGTGAACAAGGCCACGCGGCAGGACAGTTTAAAAATTGTGTTAATTTGTATATATCTATGTCTACTATCTCACGCAGACTCCTTTTTGCATTTCCTCCCCCACACCTTCACTAGCCCAGCCAATAGGCCTATGCTATTAAAAAGCATCAACATTATAAGAAAATAAATAGCTGATGTAATAAAAAAATTACACTCATTGAGGCATCCGCTGATCTGCATCTCTAGCTTTAACATGGACATACCCCAGTCTCTTGTTATTATTTACTGGACCCCCTTTCATAATCTTACTGAATTGGATTCGTACGTATTCGATTCGGGTTTGTGGTTGGTCGAGGTCAAAAGGTATGATTCACATGGCAGTGAAGTCGGCCCCCAAACTTTGAACAAATGAAATCCCAGTCAATTGGGTCACATCTTCGAAATGACGAAATGAAATAGATGTGGTATTATTTTCCAATCGGAAAAGAAATGGGTTTTAAATGTATAATTTCATGAAAAAAATGAATGCACAGTGACTTTTAGGAGTAGGCCCTTACTAAGGTAGGTTTCTTTTGAGCATACTATTGTTATTCGTTAGAGAAAGTTAATTATCTGGTTGTGTTTACGTGTAGGCTAGGGCTATCTCCACATTTTTTTAATCAAACAAACAAATTTCGACAAACAAAAAAATACCATTCCTTTAACCTTGGATCAACCACAACCGAATAGAATTAGGCCTACCGTCAAAAACTTACGAATCCAATTCGGTTTGGAGTTATAGAATAGAGGCCCCAGGTACCAGTAGGTAAATTCTACCAAGTTAGCAGCTCTTCGTGAAACAGGAATGTCAAGCTGTATCGGAGTCAGTTTTTGGAGGCTGTATGCCAACGCGAATGGCGAGGCGCTCAACATTACCATGCAGATCCAATGCCCATTACATCCGAGATAGGGTTTCCAAGAGCAGCTGCAGCCATTGTTGACAGACCCATCATGGAGCCAATTGATAACTCAATGTAGTCACCCTTACCAACAAAACAACAATTGTACATTTATATTTACTACGTTTACGTGGAGGACGGTCTGGAGTCGAGTATGATTTGTGTTCTCAGTACTCAAGTAAAAAACATGTAAAACAGGTAAAATTTGGTTACCGGTTGGGTTCGGTCCCACGAAAAATGATCGACCATACTGAGTCTCCACATGAAAACGCTAACAAACAAGGCGAACTTAAAAAAGTGTAGCGTAACATCTTTTCTTTATTGCACCATCTATGGCCAAATTCCGTGTGATAAAACCACCAATACATGGTACATGATCAGTTAAAATTTAATTTAATACCGTAGAACAAACCATTGTCAGTAAAACATTTAGAAGACACACAGGGCAACAACCTTGTAAAGTAGGTTAAAAGTATACAATTAAAATTACAAATGAAAATTCCGCTTAATTGAAAACGGGTTTACACCAGCTATACAGACCTACAGATGCACACATATTTAAAATTTTTAAAAATTACTGAATAAAAAGAAAGGGGGACCTGACGGGGGCACAAGGTTAGTGTTCAAATAAACTCATCAATGGTGTAAAAAAAGCCTGCGGTTCCAACAGTTTTTTAAAGTTTTACTGTATTTTCCTAAAAAACCATGTCTTTTCGGTATCGGTATATGGTTAAAGCAATGAAATTAAGCAATTGAAATATTAAATTATGCTATTAAATTGAGTAGGAGGCTTAAAAAAAAGGAAACAGGAATTTATAATTTATATACAACTGGGACAAACTTATTGTAACTGTCCAACAAAAATCCAACACACAAAACAACCAAACCATCAACAAAATCCATCCCAACGGGGTATCAAACCTGGTCTCCCAATTGCCGGTCTTGCTTTACCCCTTAGCTTTACCGGAATTGGTTAACGTCATAACACTGGATTGTTGGTGCATTGTAGGATCTGAATAGAAGGGAACAGTACTGCAACGATTCGCTGCTTTGAACTGACCATCACGATTAGAATGTTATTACCTAATGAAGGTATGAGCGAGGGTTTATTCTCAATTTCATTAATCGGAAACACTCCCGTAGGTGTAATAGATTTTATGTAAATCATCCAGAAATTAAAGAATCCATCTCAGTGTGGTATTTGGATTGATTTACATAAAAAATCTATACACCTACGAGAGGTTTCCGATTAATGAAATTAAGATGGGCAATATATGGCTCACTACTTACCCTAGTTTGGACAAACTTTATAGGATGTTTTGGTGAAACATATTTCAATTTTGATAAACAAAGCATCACAGAATGCAAAAAAATCTAGGCCACTACACAAAAAGAGGATAGAACCATAAGGTACCAATAAATAGGTACGATTGAAATTTTGGTTAAACTTCTTATTGACTAATATAATTAGTGTGGAAAAGGTTGGACAGGTTGGAAAGCATAGAGAACATAAAGCCCAGCTGAAGGGCTGGGGGAGACAAAAACTTTTCAACTGCTGATGAAACTGCAGCTAATTTAACAAGTTGTTTGTTACCTAATCCATGACGCATTTCGTCCTGTCTGGGACTAGTCAAGGGATGGTGGCACTAAAAATCAGCCAACTACTACAAAACAAAACTCACAACACATATAATCAAACCTTTGGTAGGGCCACGCAACAAAGTAAATTCGCATGCATGTTGTCATCATCAGCAAGGTTACTTCACACACCGTCAGCACAACAGTAAGGGGGGTTCCCACCCAACTCTGGTGCTCGGAGCAAAAAATCCATGACTGACCCTGGATTCGAACAGGAAACCCTTGTCCCTCAACAAGAGAAAAGTTGTCCATCCTGCTGTTGCTGGGCCAGGGTGTTTCTTCATTCATTATAAGAGAATGGTGTTAGAGATAGGAAGGGATGAAAGTCACAAAACAGCACAACCAGTGGGGCTTCCCTCCTAGACTCTGGTGCCCTGGATTTGAACCAAGACTTGGCAAACAAGTGAGGCTGCCCTAGGTGGAACCAGTTTAAGGTGGCGGTTGCCAAGGTGATCGTGTAGCAGTCGCCCACGCCATATGGCCACAGGATCGACAAAAAGTAAAATAAAATAACGTCTCTAAAACTGCGCTCGAAGGAAAAACACGACTATTTTAAAAGCCAAGCCTTGCCCAATTATAGCCTAAAAATAACGTATTTATGAAGTGTACAAATAAAATCAGGAACATTTGTGATCCTCCTAAAATTGACATACATCTGGTGCGGGCTGGCATTCTAAAACAGCTGGAATTGGACACACCATTACCAACAAAGGCAAAATACGTTTCGTAATCGTAATTACGTAAAATAGATCTGTGGATGAATACTTTATTCACAGCTTATAAAAGGTTGATATATGTGATAAACATATCACGAAACATGACCAAATACAGTAGGCCCTACCTAATGTCAGTTGTGTATAAATTGTCAACGTTGGCTGCGTGCTCTCGCTGACGACCGCCAGGTCTGGCCAGTGTTATCTGGTTCCACCTGATAATTATGACTGGGATTCCGAGAACGAATGGGAAAGACACTATAAGTTGCAAGTTTGCACATGTGCTAGCTCTTGGCCTGCAGGTGAAGAGGTTGAAGAAAAGACGAGTAAGGTCAACCATTAGGTCATAATGCCGCCCCGTGGAATGTGGTTTTATATCTTATGAATTTTGTTTTCTAAATGTATAATTTCAGTTTTAATGAGTTAATCTTGCATTTTGTCGGTTTTATCAGTCTTCAAATCAATCTTTCGACACACGATACGACCAAATTCTAGTCTACCTGTGAAACAAGTTACATGTACACCTACCATAAAATGTCAAAATTAATATATTTCACAAATTTTGTAATTAAATTTAACATTTTCTGTGCGATTCACAGTGTTTTAGTGAGGTATTTCAGTATAGTAGTAAGCAAATTTTGGTGTTTGGCAGTGATTCAATTTTGATATTTTCTGGTTCAAATTGTTCAATTCATACACATTACGTGAAATAATGAAAATCGTCTTTGGCGGTAGGTACTTTCGAATTACAAGGCCTTACTAATTAATAGTAATGAAAGTATAAAAGTATTCCAGTATCCAATACTGTTTGTTTGTACCCAGTTAGTGGAAAATAAAAGTTAAAAAACATGTCACTTTTAAAACATATTGAATATGACAGTACCATTTATATACGTACAGCGGACTATCATACAAAAGTTGTCAAGGAAGCCGAAGGCCAACAAACGGAATGGCATATGCGACAGTAACTGCAACAACAATATGGATGTAATAATTAATAATACAAAGTTAACTAAATCCAGTTAAAGGCTCTAAGAAAGAACCTTATTGCATGAAAAATGCTAAGACCTAGCAACATACATGTGATAGTTCACTAGTAGTTGGCAAAGGCACAGTTTCCGCTAGAAAATTAAATATTAGCATTTTCAATACACCCACTGTGGACATGTTTTGAACTATTTGTCAAATTTAATAAGTCTACATAACATAGTACATAATATAACTTACATAGAATCTTAATTCATTTGAAGAGGCTGAGGCAAAACCACTTTAGCAAGAAGGAAAAATGCGTTGTTAGACATTTTCTTAACATAAACAGGGGTAAAACACGAAACAACAAGAAAACACGACATTAGAAAAATACTAGGTGTAGAGAAGTTAAGTTAGAGGATAGGAAAGACATGGTGAGAGGGTATGGACATACGAAACGAAAGGGGAAAATAGGATGCCCAAGAAAATGTATGAAATAAGATAACTTGCTGAAAACAGTCCACCAACTGTTGAAAGAGTAAAAACTGTCCTATCCTCCTAGAAGCACCACTTGGACGTACCTCTCCAGAACTTCTACCGGACCAAGTCAATCAACTCGCCCCGGGGACAAAAATTGACGGCATCAGAAGAAAGCTGACCATGACACAAAGAACTGAAAACGATTGCAGAGGAGCACATGAAGAAGAACTTCCTCTTCAAGAGTGGGCACATCTTCACGGACGGCTCTACGACTCGCGTTACAAAACAGAACAGGCTACGGCATCCACGCATCTCCTCGAAGAAGCCACTCCAAAGGGAGCCAGTGAAACATACTTCGACGCTGAGGTCGCAGCCATCGCCAGGGCGGACGAAAAAATCGCCGGACCCCAGCCTTCCCCCTCAACAACACAACAATTTGTCATCCTAAGGACAGGTATCGGCCATCCAATTGCCCCGGTCTGACCACCCAAGCAGCGGGAACCTTCAACCGAAAATCGCTGCTTTTCATAAACTCCCTTGCCAGCCTCTGTCAGTAAAACAAACTATTTAGACGCGCTCACCATCCGCGCACTCCACTCAGCCACTGCAAGATCCCCCAAGGGGCCCAACGGCGAAACCGCGCAGACTACTTGGCACCAAAAGTGTACCCCCACAAAAGCAACGCAACCAACAGCAGGCCTTTTACTTCAAAAATGTCAAAACTAAGTCAAATCAACCACAAAAAAGATCTTCAGGAACACCACAGACGAGACTTCCGACTAAAAGAATTGGTGGACCGAGATCAATTAAAGGGCCGTCAAAGACGGTTGAGAAAGACGGCCACCGCCCATTTCGACTTGCCAGCCCTGTCACGACGTCTTGCAACACCTCTGCACCGCTTCACATTAACCAACGAACCGGCACCTGTAAACTTTGTAATTTAGAAGACCCAAGACAGAGCCGCATCTCTTTAGATGCGCCGCCCTCACGAGTGACATTGACTCCCTGCCCGATGAAACTGAGCAGGATAGAAAAGGAGGCAGTCTTATATTGAGATAGCAAGACAAGATGGCTATAGAGGTCAACTTCGCACAAGCAAAAGAAAGAAAAAAAAGGATTGAAGAAGGAAGAAGAAAACGGGGTAGACCAAGGAAGAGATGGAAGGACATCATAACAGCGAGACTGAGGAAGAAGAAGAGCTGGGAAGATGTGGAAGAGGATACGATTGTGGCGAGGATAGAAAGAAGTAGAAAAATTTGGTTGCTAAACCCAAAGCTGAACCCTAACAGAAGCAGGAAACGGCAATGGATAATGATGATGATGAACTTAGTGGTAAACAATTTATATCTCAAGGTTTTTATTTCCTTTGTTTATTAAAGTATACACACGATTAAAGAAGTAATGCCGGATACAAAATGCTGTTAAGTCTGTTAGGCCCATCATTTTTAAATATTGTCTAGTTGTGCAAATGACTACGTAGTTTATTACTAGTATATGCCTAGGTGTAGTGGCAACAATGAAAGATATTAAATTAGCCTGTACCGTACAATGAAAGTTGGTACCACTAGGTTAAAGTGACCTTGATAAAAGGCTTTAATTAAACCAAACCATTGCCACTCATTAAGTTGTGGGAAGTGGGGAACAGTGACCAATATCACATAATTTGACATAACATCTCATTGAAATTGTTGTTGCTAAAGTCTACTAGGGCTGCCTCTTGGCAAGTACACATATGATTATGATTTATGAACATGGTAACACAGTTGCTTTAGGCATGATTTCAACAGCATAGGCCTATTGACAGGGCTGTCCTGAGTTTATTACTTTGGACAAGTAGGAAGCCTAATGCATTCCCTAATTCACATTTTTCAGTTTCACTGATTTTATAGTGATGATAATTGAAACTGATATGGAGTAACCACTTATTAATAAGGGGAATCCCTCGACTCGACTCATATTGGCTAACTAAGAATATATGTGTACACACACAAAGTATATCTCGTTTAAGGCACTACTGACGTGTTTTTTTCACAGTGGCGGAAAATTTTGGGGCAATTCTGGACATGTTTGTGAATTTTATGTTAAAAATGGAATCAAACCAGCCAGAGATCATTTGGTTTAGAACCTAGATTTTTTTTTATAACAAACTATGTACGTTTTTAGCAGCGTTTGAAGGTAACAATTTATTCAATATTCTCTGTAACTGTTTTATATGAATTTTTGAATTTTGGTGAAAATTTCACCAACAAATAAACGAAGTGTTTTTAATTGTTTTTCACTTGAGAATTTTCGTGAGGAATACAGATGGGCTACTTCATTTGCTTCATGAACCGTTTCTTAAGGTATAGAAGTCATTTGACGGTCCTACGATAAAAACTGTGAGGCGTGACTGATTCCCCCAAGACGCTGCAAGAACAGGCGACTCAGCTCCAGATTCCCGGCGTCATCTCGTCGCCTGTGTAGCGGCAGCCAAGGCTAATGAGCGGGTCGACGAGGTTGCCATGCCATGCGCCGACTCTGTTATAACACCCGGGAAGTCGGAATACACACATCGGTGGGAGGGACTGGACGTGTGACTGTCTAGTTTTACGAGTACGTTGCGGTGAATGAATCTAGTAGTGTATGTGTTCTATTTTAGTCGATGGTTAGAAAAACGTGTTTATAATACTAGCGCGATTTTGTGTTTAGTGAAACATAGTCAATAGTCCAATACGTAGACTAACTGTCCCCCAGTGTCACACAATTGCAGATACAAACAAAACAGAAAAGACCTAGAAAACGCTGTAAAAGGGCAAAAGTAGTACAGTCTCACACGACAAATTCGCCGTCCAATAAACAACTTTCTTTAACCAGTAAATATAAATCAATGCAAGTTTATATCATTCAAATAATATACTATGAAACTTCCAATACGATATGCCTACTTAGAATCGAAATTAAAAAAGTGGCATTTCCTGGGAGCCTGACTTGGAATCGGGTCAGGTCCGTCAGGGGACTCAGGAGTAATTGTTTTTGAAACCACACTCAACTCAATTATGAGTATTTTTTTAATTGCTAGTCAGTAAAATTTAATTATTGCGAACAAACTTATTCCACAAACAAGCAAAATAAATAGCAAAATTCAGGGAATATTTTTTATTTATTTTCACAATTTAGGAAAAAAAAAAGTTCCGCCCCGGGACCGGGAATTTGATACCTATACTAACGGGAGTTTTTTCCCGGACTAACCAAATCGAGAAAATAGTGAATAATTTGTCTGCTAGGTCTCGATAGAAACAGTTGGCAAGAGTATCGGTATGTTGGAGCGGAGGTTCTGGGGTTCGAGACCCGGCCGAGGTAAGTTATTACAATTGCCATGTGTCAAAAAATTTAAATAGGTTTCTAATTAGTAAAAATTCCAAATAATATTATTTTTTTTTAATTAAAGAAAAAGAGTTACTATAAGTCTAATGCCAAGGGGGGACAATTTCATGTGTTCTATATGTTTTAAAATTAATTTTCTTAACTATTTATAATGGAAATAACTTTCCACCACGGCTGATCCAGCATTAATAATATTATCCACATCGCACGTGGCAGCCTACCAGCCACTGCTGTATGCTAAGATAAGAGTTGGCACTAGAGAAAAAACGGTTGAGTGTTGCACTATTTAGACCACCAGACGCATACATTGCAGGTATGTATGAAACTATGAAACCACAAAATATTCGTTATTGGCATTATTGATCCCTTTCTATGGAATGTGTTATGAGAAATGAGGAATGTGAAAAATCTGTATCGCTTGTGGAATATGGAAACTGGACTTTCAGTACCGGTAAATTAGTGAAGAAGTGGGGGGGGGGGGGGAGAGCTGGGATGCGATAAAGATAATCCTCTTTCTAGCCGTCCGCGGCAGCTAAATCGGTTTTGGCGCAGGTCCAAAGCGTATGAACATTGTTAGTCGGAGGACGGCGGGTTCGAATCCCACATGGGCCTTCCCGGTATTTGTCCTTTCAGCCTCCATTTATTTACCATTTATTTCGTCTCAATAGGGAAAAGTAGTGTAATAAATAGGCGCTTAAAAGAGGAATGGTATGATAAATTCTCTATACACAACAAATTTTTCTTATTATAAACGGGGTCTTAATTATTTTCGGAATCCAAGGTTACCACATTATGAAGTTGGGAGAAATAACAAACGAATTGTTTAATTATCCTTTGGCCAAAAAAATAAAAATAGTTTAAAGCCCTAATGTATAGGGTTCTTACAGGCAGTGATTCCAGTCATGACATTGCTTTGGAAATCTCAGTGATAAGTTTTTCCGATATACCTATCGCTCCAGGGAAACCTGTTGTTACCAGTTTTCCAAAATTGGAAGGAATTTCACTTGGAGTGTGCACGAGCTTCCGGCAATATTGTAGGTCCATGGAAAACTCCAAAATATGCGAGTACGGGGAACCCGCCACATCCAGGAAGCACAAATCAAAAACTAAAGCTGAGAGTGCTGCGAAAAAAAACTTCACAAAAAATTAGGCCTAATGTCTGTTAATTGTTACCACGCGCCAGTTTGGAAAAACTTACCACTATTTTGTTTTTAGTTTTAAAAAAAAACATACGCTCATCAACAACGCGCCTGAAAAAAAAAGCGTTTGCGAAAGCTGTATAAATATCAGCAGTTGACAACAGATGCTAGTTGGAAGTTCTGCATTATTGACGCTGGTTCTGGTGGTAAATTTATTTTACATTAGTTGTGGGTGGTTCTTTGGATACAGTGGACCAGGGCATAGAAACATATTTGGTAAAAAATATTACTAACCTAATTTGTTACCAACAAAGGTGATTTGATATTATTGTTTCCAAAACACTCGCTAATCTTTTTCTCAATGCACCAACTGCAAAGATATAAATAGTTATAAAAAGTTTATAAAAAAAACCAGATGAAAATTAAAATGGACTCGCAACAACCAAAAAGCGGGGGCGAGTATTAAAATCATGAATCATGATATCCGGCATTCTCTTCAGTTGCTAAATTCATACAATAAAAAGGATAAAAGGTGTTTATTTCACTTTGAGTTCGAAATTATTTAATTTTTATTTCAAAAACAGGGGACTTTAAATATATCGTTCTGGAAAAAATAATTCCTAAAAAACCTATCCTAAAATTGAAAACCCATTATCTCGGAAAAACAAAACTCTTGATGCCGCGGAACGTAGTATAGTAGATATTCGCATAGCTGTTACTTGGTGCTGCGTGGACCCTCTTTCAGGTTGACCGACTAGGGATATTTGGATGCCGTCTAGAATAAGAGAAATGTAAAAAAGTTCTGTTTGAAGAGGGCCTTGTCGACCAAGAAAACTGGCCCTGAGACTGAGGAAAATAGTTAAGACATGATTGCTTGTGGAGGGATTCGAACCCCATGACCATCCGGAAACAGAATTTTAACAAGGCTACGCATTTTTAATTTTATTACCTGTCAGTACCTTTGTCTGTAAAAAAACAAACATGGTAACGTGGAAAATTTTCTAAACACAGTAAGTTGTTAAGAAAAACGTTGGTTTCTTGGATGACTTTGGTTAGAGAAACAAGATGGAAATTCGAATTTCAACGGTAAGTTATTGCCAGATTTCTGTGTTGGACACTTCCACAAGTGTGCGCATGGGGGGGCATTTAACTTTTTTGCACTGGGTATCGATATGTCGGAGAAATATCCGTGGAATTTTTTTCAATAATCAAAAAACAAATAAACTAAACTGGAAAAATAATGAATGTAAGTGATGATTGATGAATTGGAAGAATGAATGAATGGAATGAAGGAAGGGAAGGAATGATGATATTCATGTTTTCATGGCTGGGCCCCTCCTCCCTATCCCCCCCACCACTATGAGTGCGCATGGTGGGCATTCATTTGACTGGGTGTCGATATGTCGGGAAAAACCTCGAAATAAATAAAACTGAAAAAATGAATGAATTCAAATGATGAAGGAAGGAAGGGAATGATATTTTGTTTTCATGTGCCCCCCCCCCCCCCCCCCATCGAAAAGCATGGGGGACTATTTAACTTTGATGGGTGTCGATACAATCGGGATAAACTTAGAAATAATTAACGAAATAAATAAACTGAAAAATGAATGCAGTGAATGTGAGAAGGAAGATATTAGGTTTTTCATGTGCCCCGCTCCCCCGATTGATACAAACTATGCGCACGCCACGTTCACCCCACTGGCAATGTGTTAAGCGCGTCTTGTTCAACATAGTAAGTTATGTAGCCGTAGAGATATGCAACACCGCCTAGCCCTCGGGCCGCGTTGTGCCGTGAAAGTAAAAACTGAGGGTCAAATAGGACACCCCACGACCTTCGACGGTGCGGGTCCTCTCTAGGCCTACGGCTCATGCTCGACTGGGGCCAGTTCTCGTTTTTTCAAGGCTCGAAGGTTTGCCGCAGCGGAGAGATGGATGGGGGGGTGACGTAAAGCGTCATAATGTGAAAAAATAGTGAATTTTCGAAGCTGTTTGGTATCATGAACCGAAAATTAGGCTTCTAGGGATTTCCCCTTGAAGGTCCTATGCAGGGACCGGCTTTTTGGGGATGGACATGCACAGGGGCGCCATTAAACATGGAATAGACACAGAACCTGATATGTTTAATGGAACCTATTTTGTAAGATTTTTTAGCATAACACCGCTTTAAAGGGGGGGACAATAGTTATTTGATCATAGCAGTTGTTGTATATTAAAAAGTTTTGCCCGACTGGGGTTCGAACCCAGAAAAATCCTCGGCTTAACGTGCCATAGCTCTACCAATTTAATTGAGCACCAGGGACAACAGAACACAGGCCTTTACTAAACTGCTTAGTTTTCTAAAAATGATGACTTCCATGACATAAATCCAAACAGAAAGACTGCAACGTAGCTGTCCAATCTGCAAAAGAAAACATGGATAAATCCAATCACAATCTCATCTCCATCGAGTTGGGGTGGTATGGAATTAAGGGTTTTTAAAAGGCATGTAAGCAACGCCTTTAAGGGACATAGTTATTTGGATTAATAGCAGTTGTATGATTATTATTTCTTACCATATTACGAGCAAAGCAATTCATCTGGTACAGCACAAATAATGGCCTGGGAGTTGGGTCACATCACCCAGATAGGCAATTTGCCTGTGCGGCCAAACATGTTGATCTCCATCTTATTCTCCAAGGCCAAGCTTGACTCTGGGGAAACAACAATTATAAATTAACAAACGTAGGTACAAACATAAAAAATGTTTTAGGCCTAGGAATACACTCTAAGAGACTAATTTGGTTGTTATCACTTTTATGACCTACCCATTACCTCTGCTACCTCAAAAGACACCAGAAGGACACCAGTAGTCCAGTAATTATTGGATACCATGGATACCAATGTAGTAGTACAATTTTGTTGGAATCCCCAAGTTTAAAAAGTTATATATTATTGTGTTAAGACAGATTTGTTGTATCAGTCAGATTTACAGGCATATGTAGGCCTAGCCGAATAGACTGAACACGTTTAATGGCGAAAACCCCGGCAACTATTGACTTGACTAACAATAAGGTAAAAATACGTATTCAAAAAAAAGAGGATTTAGAACGTCCACTTTTGGAAAATTCCTGTTTGCTCGGCTGAATGAGACCACAGATGTAGAAGTTTGGATAGCTTAATTTACTCTCGTATTCCCCAGTTGTATATTTATTATTTAGGCTACCCTTATTGCTATTGTTAAAAAACACCCAAATCATTTTTGGGCCTTACGAAAAAATAAAAATGAATAAAAGGGCAAGGGGTCTACAGTCACACTCAAAAAGGAACAACAATTTACAAAAATATGAATTAGGCCTACATAGAAAATAAATACTTCTTCTTCTCTTCTTCTTCTTCTCTTATGCCCCACATTTGGCCTATGATGCCATCATGCTTGATCTAGTCAACCAATAGAGACGAGCTCCCTTTTCCTCCTTCTTCATGCCGTTGGGCATTGCGTCACGCTTCATTTGCCAGACTGGCACAGGTATATAGATGTCGTCTGTCATGTTCACCCTTTCCGCATAATCTGCAGGTAATGGTTTCAAAAAAGCCTATTCGGTGCAGATGTTTCCCTAAAAAGGTATGTTGGGGCTTAAACCTAAAACTGTGCTTTTTCCTGTTCGTCTATAAATATATTTTTTGGGTTTACTTGGCTGCGGGGTTTTACCCCTTTGCCAGGGTTTTGTCTTCCCCCCTTTTTAAACCCATTTTGGGTCTAATTTTTTTTTAGAAACTGCAGCATTTACATGGGTTTTTAACTGAGCTGTAAAGTTATCGGTTTGCTCTGTTGTAGCTTTTGCTCCCTTTCTTAGCTAAAAAAGCCCGTTTTATCATTCCCAAATTTTACATTGCAGTGTGATGGTACCATTTAGTTTAAATTTATCTTTTTTGGGCTTGGGGCAGTCTTGGTTTGAAAATTTGCACTGCCTTACCGCACAACTCCCCTTTCCTTTTTGGACTAGGGTTTGTATTGCTGTTTTTGGAGTCTTTTAAAAAAATTACAATTTTATCTTTTCCGGCAGTCTTTAATTTGTACAGGGTTTTAAAGAATAGCAGCCCAATTCCCCGTCAAAAGCAGCTACCATTTCCCCTCCCCAGGGTGAGATTCCTAAAAACTCTCTGCAATTATGCCTGCCCAGCTTGTCCCTACCGGGGGTACCCCGACCCATCCTTTGTAAATGTGAAAGCCAACCCTTTTTCCGGGTAGTTTTTGTGTATGTGATTTATTGTTATTTTTCCCTCAATCCTCTTTAAGGGAGGATGCCTTTGTCGGGCCCAGCCCACCCACTGTCAATCTTTGTAGTACGTTAGTAGGGCAAGGGTTTTATTTGGAAAGGGGGAGTTTTCTCTCTCGTGGTTTAAATTTCCCCGATGGGGGGGGGCCCTTCCTTCCCCTTTTTTACGCGTAATGAATGTTTTTTGTGTTTGAGATTTTAAATGGGGTTTCTCTTTCCCTTTAAACCCGGTATAGTCTTTTCAGTTTCCCATGCGGGAAAAACTGCTAAAAAGGGTTTTTTCTGGCCTCCGGGGGTTTGGTAGTTATTTTTGGCTCCATGGCAAAAAAAGGGGGTTTGTTTTAAAACACCCCCCGGGGATTATTCTGAGAGCGGGATTTGTATCCTGTCCAGTGCATCGGGTGGCTTTTTTGGGGTTGCGTTTTAAAGTAGGGGGAACTGCCATACTCTAGGGATTCCCACATATTTTTTATATGTAGTTTGGGGTTATCCTCTTTGGGGCCCCCCATTTACACCAAAAACCCTTCTCTTAAATCAACCTCAGGGGTTTTCCCTCCCGAACAATCTTTTCGATTTTGTTTTTTTCCTGTCTTTTTTTTGGTTTCCATGCATACCAAGATAACCCGGGGTTTTATTTTCCTTGTTCAGTATGTCCCTGCAAACTTCATTTGGGAAATTTGGGGGAGGGAGCTGCCTGGTTGTGGATAGTTGTATACAGTTTTTTCTTTGTTCACCATTTTTCCGTTCAGTTTTGGACCATTCTTCTAGCCCCTTAAATTGTTTTATTCTCTCTCCCCATTTCTTCTGCATCCCCCCCACAGAAACAAATAACTACATCATTTTGCAAAATCTTCAGTTTCATTTTTTAACCCCTTGGCTTGTATGTTTTTGGGCCGGGTTCATTGATTAAAATTTAAAAAAAGGATTGGGCTCATTACTGCTCCTTGGGGGGCCCCCCTCCCTTTGTTTGTCTGTACCGTAAATCTCTTTTTGTTGTACTGCCCGTATAAACCGGGGGATTTTTTAAAAAGGTTTTTCCCCCCCTTATATGTTTTGGGGTTTTATTTTAAATTTTGGGCTTTTTTCTTTTAAGCAGTTGCCTCCCCAAAATTTTGTAAAAAGCCGCCTAAAGTGGGCCCAAAACTACCAAGGTTAAAAGTTTTTTTTTAAAACCCTTTCCCTTTTTACATCCTGCATGAGATATGCTATTGGTGGGACAGACTGCGATTATTAGGGAAAAACCAGCCTGTTTGTGGTTTTTTAATACCCGGTTTGATTCTGGGAAATTCCTCAGTCTGAAGTTCACCGGCTCCCCTTTCTTTTGCTGTTATGTAGTTAAAAAGATATGGGCCCCCCCCCGTAAAAATTTTATCTTGCTACTGTCTTTTCCCCCCTTCGTATGGGATGACTTCTGCTTTTCTCAGCTGTCGGGGAAAATTTTCCCTTTCCCCGGGGTTTTTTTTGCATAGGTTAAGAAGAGGCTCTTTCCCCCCATACCCAATTCTTAGAAATTCGGGGGAAAATTAGATCAATTCCCGGGGGGTTTTTTTTCATTTTAGTTATTTTGGGTGACGGAGTTCCCACAGAAGAAAGGGGCCCTTTTATGGGGCCAGTTGCGTCTTGATTTTTTTTCTTTTTTACTTTAAGTTTCCGGTTTGTAGGTTTCTTGGGTTAGCCAAATATTCACAGAATGCTTTTTGCTTTGTCTTTGTCTGCGTTAGCTGCTTTTTTTTTTATTCTAATTTGGGTTTATTCTTTGTTCCGGTTTTTTATTTTTTATTACACATGGTAGAAAAAAAAAATTTTGTGCCCTTTCTTCCCCTCTTTTTTTGAAGTCTATGGGGCTCGGGAAAACTCGTGGAAGGTTTTTTTTTGCATTCGGGTGGAAAAGTCCCTGAAAAAGCTTGTGCTTTTCCCTTTGCTTGATCATATCCTGCATTTTCTCCGGTTCTTTCCGCTTCCTTTCTTTTGTGATCCCTTTCCCCTTTTAGTTCTTGTTTGGTGTTTGTTCCAAAAGGGGTTTTTATTTTTTCACCTTTCCCCCCGGATGAATTTTTGCGCTGCTTCTTTTAGTATTTCGTTTAACTCATTGGTTTTCTTGTTTTGTGTTATCTGCCCCTACTTGTTTGGGAACCTTTCTTAGTGAATCTTTTTGAAATTTCCCTTCCCCTTTGCTTCTTAAAGTTCCCGCTTATTTTTTTATCTTTTGGTTTCCCCTCTCGGGAAAAATTTTCTCTGGTGATGAGTAACATTTTTTTTGTCCGCCCCTGTTGGGGATTTAAGATTTTCTTTTTTAATAAACTATAGATTTTAATGGCAGAAGGCCCGGGCCCGGGCTTGATTGGTGGCCTGTATATGATTAAAAAAGGGAAATGGCGAAGGTGGCCTTTCCCAAAAAAATTTAAAGGGGTTTTTAAAACCCGAAAAATCTTCTACTAAGTGGCCAACCCGCTTGTTACTTTTAATTTCCCCACTTTTTTGGTGCGGGTTTAAATTCCTACTATAAAATACCATCATCCCCTTCGTACGGTCTAAAATGTTTGGTTTTATTTAGTGGCGGGGTTTTACGCTTTTGATATATTGGTTTAAAATTGGGTTTTTTCCATAATTAAAATTGGGCTAGTTTAATTTTGTCTCCTTCCCCATTTTAGGGAGTTTTTTTTTCTTAAACTTAGCTGTAAAACCTTTTTTACCCCAATAATATGCCGAGGAAATTTTTCGGCTGTGGGAGGTTTTAGATATTTTAAAACCTAATACTTCGCCTTCTCCAAGTTGTCCTTATCTGTTAGGCACCTGTTTGGTTATTGCGAATGCGTCTAGGCAGTGTCATGTAAAAATTTTTTTAAACCCCTATTTTATTTATCTTTGGGGTATTTCCCCCCGCCCCTTCCAGAATTTGAAATTTGACATGCCCTCAGAAATACAAAAAATTCAATTATCTGGGGGAAAACCCAAAATTTCAATGTACGGTATGTGGGAAAAAAACTTAAAAACCCTTTTATAGTTTTTTCAGTTAGGCCCAGGCTATGGGAAAAAATTTAGGTCATAGCCAACTTATAAAAATTGTTCCCCCCCCCAAAGTTTCCCACATTTAAAAAAATAAAAAAACTCTTTGCCACCCTTTTCTTTCATTCTCTTTTTCCCGCACTTTTTTATTTCAGCTTGGCACAATGGCAAAGTAGAGTGGCACCTCTTTTCCACATGTTTGTTGTCACCTTTTTTTAAAATATTGGTACTATAATAGTACCCTTTTCCCAATCCTTTGGAATTTTTTCTCTCTCCGGGGCTGGCTGTCAACACTCAGAACATCCAGTATTCCCCTTCTTTCCTGCTGCTTTAATCATATCTACAAAACAAATTTCATCCATCCCGGGTGCCTTCCCGGGTTTTCATTTCCTCGGTGCCAATTTAACTTCCGCTTCTGAGAGCTCTTCTTCTTCTTCCTAAATCTTCTACTTCATCTTCTCCTGCTTCACTAGGCCTATCCTCGGTATTTCTTTTATGTACTGGTCTTCCTTTCTTACATCCTCTATGTTAAACAAAGTCTCAAAATAGTTTTTCCATAACGTTCTCTTCTTCTTTTGAGTCGTTTGTAAGGGTTTCATCTTTTTTTCGTAGGAAATGTGCTTCTAAAACTCTCCCCTTTTTCTCCTTTATAATGTTGTACAACAATTTTTATTTCCCTTTAAAATCTTCCTCCAAACTTCTCCATAGGCCTACAAATTTCTTTTTCTCTAATCAGAGAATAGAGAGATAACATTTACATGACACTGTGCCAAGATCTACAAAAAAATAATAGAATTAGAAACTCGATAGAAGGAGATTTAAGAGAAGAACAACATGGATTTAGAAGAGGAAGATCGCCCGGTGGACCTGCCTCAAGAGAGAGAAGGTTTGGGATGCAATGCAAAATACAAGAGTTAACAAAGGAATAATAACACTTGAGTGAAAGAGATGTACTCGATATCTAAAAGTACTGTAAAGACAAGAGGTGGAATTACAGAGTGGTTGACTTAGGAGTTGGGAAAGCAAAAAAGGTCGTACCACACTTTTGTTTATTGTCATGGACAAAATCACTGGGAAATTTGCAGAGAGAATCGGGAAGAATGTTAAAAAATAAGTTATTTGCAGACGATCTTTTGGGGGGGAGGGGATGAAGGGAGGGAAAATTCCAAGGATGTGGGAGTGGGGGTGGCGAAGAATATGGACTGGTGTTTGGAAGTGGCAAGAGTGAAAAAGCTGTGACAAAAGAAAAAGCGAAGAATGTAGGATTCTATAGGAGGGCAGTTTTAAAAAAAAGTAAATTTTTTTTAAAGTTATGGGGAGTATAAAAGCATGCAAGGGAAGGATTCTACCCGATATAGGGAAAAAGGACGCAGCAAGTGGGTTTTTCCAATTTTCCCAGATCTATATGGAACAGAGAAGTACCAAAAAAATGCAAGGTTTCCATCTAGGGCCCATCAGACCTACTTTGTTCCCAAACTGACATATGCAGAGAGTAGAGATAGGATGTGCAAAGTGGGTGAGAGCCTTTTGGGAGGCTCTATGAAGAGGTAGATCTGAAGTTTTTTAGAAGCATTGTAGGTAAGACTAGATGGGACCCCAAACAAAATAGGATACCAAAATCAAGTAGGCGTGAGGAATTTAAAGGAGCGAATTGGAGAAGAAATTAAAGTGGTTTGGAATGCAAAAGGATGGAAAAATCAAAATACCCAGAAGGATGATGGAATTAAAATTAGTAGGAGACCAAGGGGAGACCACGACAATAATGGCAGAATAGTGTGAAAAAGATGTAGACAGCGTGGAGGAGACTGGAATGTGGTAATAAGAGGAGTGGGGGCAGGGCAGAAGAAGATGGGAGGCCCGTTTCATGCCCCACCCAACACAGAGTTGGCGTGGCAACAGATAATGATGTGACTGCTATTTTTGTTACCGTTTGTTTTACCTTACATATTTTTTGACATTTTCCTTGGGAAATTTGGTCTCTCTCTCCACACCTTTCATATATGCACAGCTTCTTTGACTGTTTCATTCCCCCACAGGCCTTCTCTTTTTCTTTCCCCTTTCTTTCCCCATACTTCCCGCAAATATTAAAAAATTAAAAACCGTTCCCCCCCCGGCAAAATTT
>JAMZAV010003872.1:0-68797 GCA_024449915.1 Sweltsa coloradensis | reverse complement strand
CTTCGCACTGACTCACAATAAGATCACGCTTTGTTCTTCCTCCACTACCAAGTGCAAAGCTCAACCCGTAGCAACGTCCTGCGCATGCGTCACTCCGCATTTTAGGCGGTGTCGCGCATCTCTCAGGCGCGGGTGTGTCGAATCGCCGTAAATTCAAACTTCGAGTGCCGCCGATGGCCCTAAGCCATGGGACTGCAGCGTTTCTTGATCACTGTCTAGCGCGATTCACCTGTTGGTGTTTACTTTCCGCTGGGCACTGGCTCCCTTGCTGGCTTCACTTGCCTGGCCGCATTCCAATGTCACGTGACTATTGATTTTCTCGGTTGTCGCCTGGACGAACGATTTCCCCAAATCGCTCTGTCTGAGCTACCCTACAGGCAAGTCTCGCGTCCGAAAACTAAGCATAAAAAATCGATTGACAAACACACCTTGTCAATCGCCTATATCCTCCCCTAGTAGGCTATTTTATGTAGACCATAGGTCTAATTACTAGCTCTGAAACACTTGTGATATTATTTTAGTAAGATTTCTCCCGCTTTAAATGAAAAAACTTGGATATTTTTGCGTTGCAAATATTTTATGCAAAAATTTGGGTGTGGCAGGCCCTAACAGGCTGCCGCCACATAGTCCCGGGAAATGTAATGAGTTTTTTACAATCCGGATGTTGGGCAAAGATGCGCAATATACAGGCAGTTTTAAGGTGAAGGTTTTTCTTCGGGAACCAATAGGTCAGGTGGCCTGAGCATCGGTACCAAATTCAAATTTCAGAGGTTTCTGGGTTCAATTTCCAGTGGTGGGGGGGCGGGGGGGGGGGTGGGGGAGAACTTTATGTCAATTGGCTACTATTAAGTAATTGATATTAATAATTGCAAATGTTTTTTCCTGTTTTTTCGGCGAGTGACGAAGATAGACAGCAGCAATTGCACGGCGCCCTCGAGCACCGTGAACGTTCTCGAACGGTGGTGGTTGGGGGGGGGGGGGGGGAAACCGCAAAACACCCAAGGCACCGGCTGCAATGGGCCCCTACGCAAAGCAAGAAATTCGTCAAGAAGAAAAAACGGCAAAAGAGTGCCGCGGCGGTAAGTGCCAAAATCGCAAGATGAAAAAAAAATCAAATTACAAAATCCAAGGTTGAATGTAAGAAAGGAAGTGAAATCACCGAATTATCCCAGGTGCCAATAATGTTGCAGTCGTGAGGCAGGGTCGTGGCAATGGGATTTGGTCGCGCAAGGGTCGGGCGGCACCCAACAATGTAGAAGAGGTACATGCATATAAGTCCGCCACTACCAGCGACAAGCCACAAGCTTGGCGTGGGGAACCACAATAAACGCACTACACAGGCAAGATTTTCAAAATTCAAAATTTATTTAAACCTCTTTTCTTAAACATAATTTGTATAATTGTTTCTCATTCACTACATGTCATTTATGTTCTCTATTTAATTTTAGATTGCACTTTTGGTAATCATTAAAATATCATGAAACGTTTTTAAATTTTTTAAATTAAATTTTAACAATAGCTTTTTACATATAACATTTGTAATAACAAAAAATAAATTATATAACTCACCCTTCCGCTAATGTATTCATTTATTTAAATGACTCCTCTAGAGGCTAAGTGAATGTGCATGAACATGTAAAAAAAATTATGTCCTTTTAGGTCATTTGTTTGGATTTTTATCTGATAGTGATATTCAGCCACCTAAAAACACCTTTCAAAGTAAATTCATCCCCCCCCCCCACTGTCTACTAAGCCCACCAATTCCCTTCCTTCCCCCATTTTTTTTAGATGACATTCTAAAAAAAATAAAAATTACTATTTTTAGGTTTATTTTAGTCAGCCTTTTTAGGTAATTGATTGGTTCTCATCCGATCTTGACATGTTGCTCCCCCCTCTCCACCCCCCCCCCCCCCCACCGCCTGACCACTATTCCCCAGGATCATTTCGCCAAAAAAATGTCTAACAATAAAAATCCCCACAATTTTAATATTCGAAAAAAACACACAATATATCAAAAATTATTATTTCCCTCAAAAGACAAGTTCACATGCCATTCACTGTGTGAAAAAGAAACACCCCCTGAATGCCGTCTGAGAGAAGTGTAGTATGGGCGAGCACGGGTGGCGCACCCGTCCTGGCAGCGTGGTATATGGGCAAGTGGTTAAGAGATGAGACAAACCACGAATTATAATACTTATGCTCATCATAAAGGTCAGATCTTCACTCGCTTTGTGGTGAGATAATTTGTAGTCTGGCTGTTTCGTCGCAGATAACTGAATTCTCATCCGTCACAATTTAATGTTTGCTTTCAAACGCTAATTTTCAACTCCATTAAAACCACTTACACAATTACGAAATATATGAGTCGTAATCTTAAGATCTCTATGATCGTAACCCCAATATCAGTGGCAGAACTGAAGCGAGTTCACAATGACAATATCCCCTAACTGTAGATCAACGTATCAGTGTCCGGATTAGAAGATTATCACCCCCTAAACAACCCGTTTACTGAAAATCTATTACAATCCTTGAAAGTCTTTGTTTTAGCACCAAGCAATCTTCGATAGCTCTAGATATATTTGTATACACATTTTCGGACAAGTAGGTTCATAAAATTTAACACTTACTGAAGATCGTTCGTCAACTAATTGTTTACAAATTTAAATTTATGTAACCTTAGTGCATGAAAGTAAAGGTTTTAAAACATAAAATTGACACTTACTGAGGTATTATCGTCAAATATGTTACAAATGCAATTTATGGAACTATGTGAATAAAAGTAAAGTTTTAAAACAAAAAAAATTGACACTTATCGTCAAAATAATGTTACAAATGCAAATTTATGTAACCTATGTGAAGGAAAGTAAAGTTTTAAAACTAAATTGACACTTACTGAGGTCTTATCGTCAAAATGTTACAACTGTCAGCTACCTTCAGTTGCACAAAAGTATACTTTTAAACTAACTGACCACAATGAGGTTCCTATCGTCCAAATGTTTTGGCATGCGTAATTTGATGTGACACTTCAGGTGCATGAAAGTAAAGTTTTTTAACATAAAATTGAACACTTACTGGGGGTGTGGGTCTTGTCGCCCCATGATGTTACTATTTTTTGCAATTTTGTGTACCTAAGTCCACGAAAGTAAAGTTTTTAGCTAACATAATTGACACTTCTATGGTCCTTTCTTTAAAATAATGTAACAACTGAGAATGTCTGTACTGTTTTATGCACACTTTGCACTGCCTTGTTGGTTCACAGCCCTCCTGGTACTATTGTGCATTTTAACTTCATTGTTTAATTGCTCACCGCGCCATCCTATATTTTTTGTATCAATTTTCTTTGGTGTTGAAAGAAAGGACGCTATGTTTTCTTTGTTTTCAACATGTTTATCATCAGACCTGAAATTACTTACTTCATCGGCCATTCGTATGGTCTAGTGTTTTCTCTGTTAGCTTTCGATAAGTTCTTAATAAATCAGTGTTTTAACTTTGATTTGCCTTCAAATTGTGTGTTTAGGTTGTGTCCGTGGATCGCTGAACCAGGGCCTTCATTTACAGTCACTCATTTGTTATCTTTAACTGGTCCTCGCATTCCACTCCCAGAGTTTCCATTTTCAGCTTCATGTATCACCCATTCATCTCTTGCCCCAACATTTTGGTCGCTCATCCGGCCGTATAACAATCACTGGTTCCACGTGGAAAAATTTTTAATCGGCTTAGGGGGGGGGGGGGCAAGTAATCGTTTAGTCGGCGACTTCACCACCAGTTTGAACGTCTAGCCTACCGACGTAGCAAGAGTCTTCGTCACGGCCCCAGCAGTGCACTGAAGTACGGCGTCATCAGGACATCTTCAAGACCCAGTGGCGGACGCGTGTCTTCCAGTGGCAAACATCATCACAATTCAGATAAGCTATCTGCTGTACCATTCATATACCTACTTACTATACTTTCATTGATCTTCAATGAACTTCCATCATGCAATCGCACAGAGGGTGATTTAATTAAACGTCGTGGAATAATCAAAGCTCGGCTTACACGCATACCACGTTTGATAAACGATGTCAATAACCACTCAAAATCTTGAGTGCAATCAAGGGGGAGTTAGGTCAGAAACTCTTATTTCTATTTGGGATCAGTTCGAGGAAATACAATCAACGTCTTGAATAGAAGACACAAATGACCGATTCGAATCATGAAACCTACAGAACAGATTTTGAAACTATACTTTGAGGCTTATGCTAAAATTCTATGACTTACTCACCGCCACCCATGGTACCTAGTTGATACACCATCAAGTCATGGTTTCTGGCAACGGGGTCGGGGGCTTCTTAAGCACTCATAACAACAATCTGATTCAACTTCCTGGTATAAATTTACCACAATTCTCAGGGGCCCCGATTCATGTACATTTATCCCGGGTATATGTGGTAGATAAGGACGGTATAATGCAGGACATGGCGAGGATAAGCCTGTTAAGTCTGGGCAACTCTCAGCCAATCAAATTTCCCATGCACCAACAGACCAACAAATTTTATATTTCCACTGCATTCCACAGCCATGTAAATCGCAATTAGCAAAAGAACACTGAAATTCCCACACCATCTTTTGTTTTACCGTTTTCATTTAGTTGACAGGAGTTGCGTGATTCATTTAAAGAAAAGAAAAGGTGCGTTTTATTCCGTAATTTTGGAAGAGCCTAGGACTATCATACTAATTTTTTATCTGCATTAGGCTTTTAGTAATCAAAATTAGTTTATTTGTGCGGTTGTGTGTCTGAACAAGGTCGTGCCAGGTCTAGGGTTTGCCTCGGAGAGGCCCGAGGGCTTGTCCAAACGTGTATGTTAGCATTAATTTGATGTATTCCTATAGCCTATGGAAACTTAGGCCTACACTGTTGTATATGAATAATTTTCTACATCTGGCCTAGGCCCGGGACGGTTTCTGATTTGTTTTATGAGAGTAATGACAACTTTCTCGTTTTGACACATAGACGCAAAATTTTTAATGTCCGCCATCTGTTTTACGTATTTTCTTATCCCCGGTCGAGGCGGGATAAGTCTTCATGAATTGGATTCGGAGTTTATACCGCACTTATACCACCTAACTCGGCTTATACCGGGATAAAAATGTACATAAATCGGGGCCCAGGTGATTACAGTCTTTGGTCACAATTCAAAGAAAACCTACTCGCGCTCATACATGAGAATACTTCTCTTACGGACATTCACAAATTCCATTAACTGTTGTCTTCATTACGTAATGATCCACTACATTTAATCAAGAATTTGTCCTTGTCGTCTGCTAACTATACCATAGCATGGACCTTGTTTCTAAAAAGATATGAAACAAAAAATTAATATCTCAAAAAACCATCAATGCTCTTCTCGATCTGCCACATGTGCGAGCAAACTCGGCTCACGATCTTCCCCAAATTTGGTTAAACGAAGTAACAAGCAATCTAAATGCTATCAAGGCTCTCAATCGAGTGTTGAAATTCACGAACTCTTACTTTTCAACTTACCCTTGGCAGATTAGACTATCGCGACTGGACTTGGGTTCCTACTGTCAATCTTAAATTTCCCCTAGATTTATGTGTGGTATTTGCATACTAATTTTTTTTGCCTATTTGCATATCAAATTTGCATATAAATGCTAATTTTTTCCCAGTAATCAATTTTTTTTTTAATTAGTAATTAGAAACTTAAATCAAGCTTCAGTTCGAATTAACATCGATATTTAATTATAATCAAAGTTTGAACAGCCAGGGATAGATCAAGGGTTAGAGAAACATCTCGAAGGTAGATTCTTTCAAAATCCAAATACAAGCTACGCAGTGCAGAGCAAATAATTATTTTTCAAAAAAACGTTTGAATGGGAGTTAACCCTGTTCCCGACAGATGTCTAAAAAATTTTGTAAGAGATGCTGGTTTTGGTGAACTAGGTAGCGAGTCGCTACTTTTGAGATATTTTCAACGGTTTATTTTCAAAGTTTGTGCAGTCAAATTTGGTCTCGTGAAGTGCGGATGTGTTCAGTGTTCTCTCCAGTGTTTGGACGTTTCACAAATTTAAAAGTGCGCATGGGACGTAAAAATGGCAGACGAGGAAGTCATCATGGACCCGGGCGCCGTCCAACCCATGGAAACCAACAAGGAAAACATCCAGAAGAGAGGAAGAACTAATAGCGACGATAGCGACGACGAACAGGAAAGTATCCGAAAGAAAACACCTGTAGACCCACTAAATCCACAACCAAATCCGTTTCTTAAGCCAAAGCAAATCCCAAAGCCAAACCTGAATCCAATCCCAGACAAAAATCCTCCTCCAGGGCCCACCAAATTCAATTGGTACCCATCTGTCACCCGGCAACCAAATAAAAGCCACCTCACAAACCACCGATCCCATTCAAGCATTCAAAATAACAAAGTTTGAAAAAAACACTCAGAAATCCTACGTTATAATAATCAGAACTGCCAGCAACACATCATCTCTGCCCACCCCATGACAGTTGGGAAATACTTAACACCCAAATTTTCCCCAAAACAAGGCCACTATAACCAAAACTGATAGAACGAGTATGAGAATAGAAACCAGCCAACTAGAAGTAGCAAATAAACTCCTACAAATAAAACAAATGGGAGCCGTCTCCCTAAACGCTTACGCGCCTTTTAGGACTGTATACGTCCAAGGGATAGCCCAAAGGGGTAAAACCCCAGCATCCCGGATGAAGATATTCTTAAATACGCAAAATCGCAGTCCAAAATTTTACACATCAGGAGATTCACTAAGAAAATTATAACACAGAAGGCCAGTATGAATTTAAACCTACAGGTACAATTCAAAATCATTTTTCAGGGGTTAGGCTCCCCGTAGACATCCGTTACATTCAGTCAACCTCGAGGTCAACCCGTACTTCCAAAGGTGCTACAATGCAAAAAATGTTTCCGCTATGGTCACACTCATGTCAGATTGACAGAGATCAAATGTGTGTCAATTGCGGTAAAGGTGAACACACCGTGACTCATTATGTGAGGTCGAGCCACGTTTGCATAAATTGCAGTGGGTCGCACCCATCCATATCCGAAAGCTTTTCCGGTTCACAATCAAAGAAGGGAAATTTCGAACTTGATGACTACTGAACATCTATCATATCAGGAAGTAGAGAAAAAAATCAAAGACGCCGAACAAGCTCCCGTAATAATGCCCACAACTTCCCCAATATCAAAATACATAGCCAAACACCAACACGCAAACAAAAACCAACCAGCAGTTAACAAACGAGTTGACATTTCCCCCAAGACAGCTACTTCTTGGGCAGAGATAATCGCAAGTGAGCAGCCAACAATATCACCCCAGGACATACCCCCAGTTAACGAAACCACTATATCCAGCAAGGAGGACGGAAGTAGCCCTAGCTCAAATCATAACTTAATAAAAGAAACAAACTCCAAAATTACAAACATGACCTACAACAACAATACAATCAAGACAAACTCTCAAGAAAACATTAAAGTCCAAACTACCGTACATTTAAAAACCAAACTTGCTCTGCGAAATTATCATTCAACTCACAGGATCTAAGCTTGACAACGCATACAATATCATTTATCCAAAAGCACAATTAATTGTTACTATGATATCCGGTATCAGTTTCTATCAACAGGGAATTTAGTATAATCCAATGGAATATCCCCAGCATCCACAGCAACACCACAGATTTACAATGGAAAATTTAAAACACTTTCAAACCATCTGTGGTAGCCCTACTGGAAACCTGGCTCAAACCTTCCGATAAACTATCGTATACTAATTACGAGCTAGTAAGAGAAGACAGAGAAGATGGATACGGGGGGTAGGGCTACTAATCAGCCTAAAACACCCATTCACGCCGATATACACTACATCAGACGGAGCGGCCTTCAATCAATAGGTGCTAAAATCTCATTTGCAACAAAATCAAGAAATCAACATCTTCTCCTGTTACAGAAAACCTAATTCATCAAATTTCAAAAACTCATGGGACCAGATCCCTAAAGCAATATTCCTACAAACTCCATTATCTGCGGAGATAAAAACGCCCACCACCCAGCGTGGGACCCCAACAGACCTGCATCCAGGGAAGGAACCAAAATTGCGGACACTACCCAAAATGGGGCTCTCAACCATAATCAACAATCTCGACCCCCCCCTTCATCCCTAGACCTCCGTTTCCCCGTCAACCCCTGACATCCCCCCTGGTCCCTGTCATCTGGCTCCCTTACTAACTTGGAGAGTGCTACCAGACCTACACGGGAGCGACCACTTCCCTATCATTATTCACACCAATCATCCACCGCACCTGCGACATACAATCCAAGCTCCTAAAAACCCAAGAAGTAAGAATCTTGATTGGCAAAAATATAAGAAACTAAGTGACCATTTGACACCCCCAACAATAGTGACTCGGGTAACCTACTACAACACCCTTACGAACAACATCCATAAAACAACCCAAAGATGCACGTACGAGCGTAACTGTAACTTATCCCAGAAAACAACCAGTACCATGGTGGAAAATCCACGTGGCGCCAAAGTCGTAGCAGAGCGCAAACTATGCTGGAAATCCCTACAAAAGAGAGCCATCCATGGCGAATTACATCAATTTAAAAAAAAGCGGTAGCCAAAGCGAAATACCACCCTGAGAGACGAGCGGAAAAAAAGCTGGCACGACTACTGCAGCACGATAAACCGGCAAACACCCCTCTCGTTGATATGGAGGAGGGTGGGCTGGGTTTAAAGGGAGGAGACTGACGGCGGCCCCCCGCCCCGGGGGCGCGAACGAGTTCGCGGGGGAGTTCGCCAAATTAATTGCACCTGACTTCGTACCAAATGTACAGGACGTAAGTACGACATAGAGGACAGCGACGACGACATCCAGTCCCAGGACCTAGACAAAAGCTTCACAGCAAGAGAGCTAGATAATATAATAAAGAAACTTCGATCCAAGTCCGCCCCCGGACCGGACGGCATAACTCCAATCATGATTCTGAACATGTCCGAACGCGGTAGAGCAGCCTTTGCTAAAAACTTTAAACAATCTATGGGAACATGAAGTTATCCCCGACGACTGGCGCACTTCAGAAATAGTACCAATCCTAAAACCAGGCAAGGACAGAACCAAAGTAGCTTCGTACAGACCAATTGCCTTAACGTCCGTCATAGGCAAAGCAATGGAAAGACTTATTAAAAGCAGACTAGAAAGATGGTTAGAATATCACAACAAGCTCCCAAAACATCAATATGGATTCAGGAAAGGCAGAAGTACCATGGATAGCATAGCCAGAATTACAACCGACGCTCAAGTAGCGCTAAACAGCAACAAAGTCATGTTAACGGTATTCTTAGATATCGAAAAAGCCTACGATTCAGTAAATAGATCTTTGATACGTGAGCAATTAAAGCAAGCTGGGGTATCCAGTAAAGTAGCGAGATGGATAGACAAATATCTAAAAAATCGCACGATTAAAATCCGCTTTTCAAGCTATGCTAAACTTCGAACAACTTACAAGGGCCTACCCAAGGGGCGGTTCTAAGCACCCTCTTGTACCTTTTTTACACCCGGCAATTAGACAAAAATATTCCCAAACATACAATAATACTCATGTTTGCAGACGATATAGTCCTGTACACAATCGCAGATAACTTAAAAAATAGCACAAATTCAACTACAACAAAGTTTGAATATTCTAATAAAAAGAACTGGACAGACTAGAGCTATCAGCAAACCCAGGAAAGAGTGCATTAATGATTTTCAAAAAGAAGAAGATATAATATCGGAAAAAATATCAATCAAATTAAAAGACAGAAAGATTCCTTTCAAATCCAACCACAAATTCCTCGGCTTACACCTCGATAATAAAAATTACAAAGGAGTTGCCACACCAAGAACCTGTACACCAAGTGTATAAGAGAAGTAAAACCCCCTTAGATGCATACAGGGAGTAAGTTTGGGGGCTGACCCAAAAAATTATGCTAACCATTCTAAGAAGCAGACTTTTGGGGCAAAATAGAGTACGGCCTTTGGTGTATGGGAACGCCACCCCCTCCACCTAGGTCCTATGAGAGAGCTTTCAGACAAGGAATCGTATATGCATAGGGGCTCTCAACTCATCCCCAAAACCCTTCAATCATGACAGAGGCGCAATGTTACCATTCGCCTGTATGCCTACAAATCAGCTATCTACTTCATGGCAAGACAATACACAATAGAAAACAATCAACTTATTACATCAAATCCGGAAATTACAGAGCATAATTAAAATAAAAGAGGAAGAAGGACGCCCGGGAGGAATTTACCCATGCTATGACTGCGACTAATTACCTTAGAGAAAGTTAGTCACCTAATAAGCAGCTTCCCCCGGCCTCTCCAATACGCATACACATATCACTCTCTAAAAAATACCCATTCCCTTTTTATCGGCCGAAAACAGTATCGATAGTACCAAAATCAATCACACCAATGCTTCCTTTAACCAGTCATCAAAGAAAAGCACCCAGGGCATACTTATTTTTTCCGACGGTTCCAAAATAAACAAACAAAAGGGGTAATAGGAGTTGGCGCTGCCCTTCTACGATTTCAATAACAAAAGGCTTCAAATATAAACTAACAAGTGAACTACCCAATTACCAACCCGGGAGAAACAATAGCCATAATCAAAGCCCTACAATATATTTCTATTCATCGATTTCAAGATTCAACTATTCTCTCAGACTCAAAAGGGAGGTATCCAAACCTTATCAAACAGCCACTTTGATGGAAAACTGGATATTTCTCCTTTTTAGCGGCCACCTTCTCTTCATCTTACCAAAACAGGCCTACATATAAAAATCGAATGGATCCCGGCCCCCATGGGTATATCAGGAAACGAAACAGTAGACGCCCTGGGCAAAGCAAGCTGCTCATCAAAAAGACTCCCGATAACAACTCAATTAGACCCGCAAGTAATTAAATCAATAAGCGTCAAGAAGATATTTAATATGTGGAATGAAATCATACGCAGAAACAAATAAGACGAAAGGAAGGCATTATGCCTAAATACAAAGACAAATAAGGCCCAAACCCTGGTTCCAAGACTTTAAAAACCTTACCCGAAGAGAAATTATAACCATAAACAGACTCAGAATAGGCCATTGCCACTTAAACGCATATCAAAATAAATTCAACCAAAATATCCCGCCTGAATGCCCCCACTGCGACGATCCCGAGACCATAATGCATCTCCTACTAGTATTAGTCCGGATGTTAAGAGACTTGACCTTGCATTTTTTGATACAAGCAAGGCACTTGGCACACGTGTTCTAGGGACCATGCCCTACTAATTTTCACTTGGAGCCATCGTGATATCCCTTGCAGGCACCCGTTATGGCATGTTGCCTACCCCTGCTGGTTTGAAGGGTTGATTAGCAAAACAATTCGGTGTTTGGTGATAGAATCTTGAAATTTTTACCAAATAGGGGTAACATTAGGCTAAACATACTGGCCACGGGAACTGCGGATTTCTTCATAGTTAGGGATGATTGGAATTATAATTTTTCGGGTTGAACATTTTGAATTAAATTTTATTGATGACACCCTTGGTCTAAATGTTGGATTTCTACGTTCAAGTACTTCCCAAAATCTTCAAACAAATTGATGGTGCTAAAAATATGACTAGCGACCCTTAATTTGGTCATAATGACCTGTTGACATAATGACCTGAGGAATGACCTGTTCAAAAAAAAGTTAAACATAGTCATGTGACCACTCTATTTAAAGCTTAGACGAAGTAGATTCATATGAAATAAATTTTAACATGCCATGTTGACCTGTGACCTTTATCGTCCTTTATTTGACCTTGATACCTGTTTCAGCTTGACTGCACAATGTATACTTACAGCACATCCAAATGCATGTGATATATCAACATTTTTATTTATAGAATGCACTCAACATGTATGTATATATCAATATGATATAAGGCTTCATTGAGAACGCTTTTTACTTTCGCGTTGATGGATGAGCAGTTTTGTACCATTGAACCCTCTTTTACTATACTTTTACTTCGTTGTTTTTCAACGTGTTTACATTATCATTTTACAAGAAGTACCAAGTTCCTGGTAGATCCTTATGGTAATAAACCATAAAAAATAATAGTAATTGCGTTGTTTATGTTGTCCTATCCAATGGTAAATCGTGGCCAATCAGTGGCTAACTGATCGCTAGTTGCTCATCAATGAAGTAAAAATTAACACGAAATTTGTTCAGGACCGCTTTTATTGTGGTGAAATGAACGTTTTTTCTTATGATTGGACCAAAATGTGACTAGCTAGAAGTATACTGCAGTATGACGTTAATATAAACAATAACATAAATAATACAAATCAACAAATAACAGATATTTAAATCGCGCTCTTTTTTGGGACCATTTTCCGAGAGAGCGCACTTTCTCGCTCTCTGGTGGCGCGGCAGTGAGTAGTAAATTTGCTAAATATTGTATGGACCACATAAAATAAACAAATTTCTGCTCTTTAGCACAGCCAGTCGACCTCTTGTTCATAAATCTAAGGCCAAAATGACGATTGGCGAAGAGCGATTCTCTTCAGTATGCTATACATAGCTATGTGGCATCGATCTGGTGATCTGGCTGCGTTCTTTTTGCTCATGAAAATGTACCAAGCTCATCGTCCTTGTTGGTATTGGGGGCGTTGAGATCTTGTACCAAATTGGATCTAGTGAAATGCCTTTTGAATACCAGTCAAAAAAGTTCTGTAGTAAATGCACCCCCTGAAGATGCAAAATGCGTGATGGGTTGAGCCCCCCCCCCCCCCCAACACCCGGGCAACTCAATTACATTCCAAGATTATGTAGACAGTGTCTTTCCTCCCTTCTTCAAGAACGAACTAGCGTCTGTGCTACGCATAGACATCATCTGGGATAAGTACTACCCAATAAGTCTTTAAATATGACACAGAGACAAACATTTGGGAGACGCGTAACTCCAACTACAAAAATTCCCAAAGGATGGCCAAATTTTCTACGTGATTCTGGCAATAAAGAAGTTTCTCGATTTGGATGGTCGGGAAACACTCCCGTAGGTGGAATAATAAATATTTAATACAATCCAGAAATTAAAAAAATGGTTCGAACCCTGATCGGGATGGATTTTTTTCATTTCTGGATTGTATTAAATATTAATAAACAAGTTTTTTTAGGCTGTTAGCCTCCAGCATATATCAATATTGCTACTGATTTGCTAGTCCTTGCAATCAGCTGTGTTCCGTAAATGACTGGCATTGAAGCGCTATATAGGAGCATCTGAGGACTGGAAGGAACCATCAGTACGTCACCATACACCATGTTGCAGCTTATCTAGGTAAATAAATAACCCTATTGACTATGTTCTAAAATAGAATACCGGCAACCGATTTGAATTATCTACAGGTTATTTTATTAAATCTTTAGCACTTCCTATGTTCCACGCGTTTTCGGGTGGAAAAGGTTCCTCCTTTCGTGATGGTAATGGGAGAAAGTCTGCATTCGATGCTTTGAGAGCGTTTCCTGAAAGCACAGATGCTTTCATCGCAGCTATTGTTAAAAAGGGGAGGCTGCCATTGAGACTTTAAGATGTTTGTAGTAGTTTTGAATAAAATTAGAGATAATTTACATATCACATATCAAGAACTACAAAAAAAGTACGCTTGAGATACTCTAGAACAAATGTGTGTACGTTAATTTTCATTTTTTGACCAAGCACATACTTTACCGTGAATGAATGTCGAAAAATACTTTTCACCCAGTAAAACAGACGGTTTGTAACGATTCTTCTGACAAAAGACGTCTAGTACAGCACATTCGACCCTCAATCTATGAAGGAGTACACGTCTGGGATCAAACTCTCTTCCTACAACAACAGCTGCCTTGACCTTCTGAGTGGGGATGGGATATGATTGCAGATGGGTGCCAGTGTGGACCATTCTTACAATTGCTGCTGAAGCATGTAGGGAGTAAGTACGATGCAGGTGCATGATGATGCAAGTGTCTCAAACTTTAATGAAGTACACAGCTCTGCCAGTGCGTCGCACTTTTTGATCTTAAAGGGCTTTTAACACAAAACACTATTTTTAGCGCATAATCTATGGCATATTAATACACTAAATTGACCGTTAAAAAAACTTATATCTTGAAACTGTGATTTGATATCAATTTTTCAATTTTTTTATCCAGAAAAAGCGAAAATTGGCGTTTTGGAAAATTTCTTAAAACGGCTTTAACCTGCACCTTTTTTATTCCACATAGATACTAAAGCCTCATAACAATCTAAAATGGCCCTTTGTAACATCGTGTCTTGAAACTGGGCACAAATATACTCTCAGACACGCAAAAATATGTATTCCAAAATCACACCTCTTCTTGGTTATCTGCATATTTTGACCGAACCACTTGCCCAAGTTACAAAACATAGAGGATTTACAGAAAAGGCTGTAGAGTACGTCAATAATGGCCAATATTTTTTGGATCAAAATCCTCCAAGGTCACGGGGCATTAAGATCGTCCCCATGTTATTTCTTATGGAAGATTTTTGCCGATGGGACCTAGCTCGAAAAATTCCAAGTTTGACAATTTTTTGGGGGTTAATGGTGGACCCAATAATTTTTCTGTTAATTTCTAAATTCATAACTAGCTGCCCTGAATGAAATATATTTTTTTAGTTTTGCGGTTGAATACCCCTTTAAGTGAAAAAATCAAAACTATAACAAATTTGCTTCACTGCATAACTGATTAATAAAGTACGATACCTAATCAACAATGGGTGAATTGTTACCTTCCTCTTAATGAATGTTAATCTAAAAAGTTTATTACCATAACGATCAACCAGGAACTTGGTACTCCTTTTAAAATGATATATATTCCATGTAAACACGATAAAAAAACCACACAAAGTAAAAGTATAGTATAGAGGGTTCATGGTATAAAACTGCTCATCCATCAACACGACAGTAAAAAGCGTTTGCAATGAAGCCTTATATCATATTGATATATACTTACATGTTGAGTGCATTTTATAAATAAACGTGTTAATAATATATCACATGCATTTGGATGTGCTCTAAGTATACCATTGTGCAGTCAAGCTGAAACAGTTATCAGGTCAAATAAAGGACGATAAAGGTCACAGGTCAACATGGCATGTTAAAATTTATTTCATATGAATCTACTTCGTCTAAGCTTTAAACAGAGTGGTCACATGACTATGTTTAACTTTTTCGAACAGGTCATTCCTCAGGTCATTATGTCAACAGGTCATTATGACCAAATTAGGGGTCGCTAGTCATATTTTTAGCACCATCAATTTGTTTGAAGATTTTTGGGAAGTACTTGAACGTAGAAATCCAACATTTAACCAAGGGTGTCATAAATAAAAATTTAATTCAAAATGTTCAACCTCCAAAATTATAATTCCAATCATCCCTTAACTATGGTGAAATCCGCAGTTCCCCGTGGCCAGTATGTTAAGCCTAATGTTACCCCTATTAGGTAAAAATGTCATGTTTCTCTCACCAAACACCACTTGTATTGCTAATCTACCCTTCAAACCAGCAGGAGTAGGCAACATGCCATAACGGGTGCCTGCACGGATATTACGATGACTCCAAGTGAAATTAGTAGGGTATGGTCCCTAGAACACGTGTGCCAAGTGCCTTGCTTGTATCAAAAAATGCAAGGTATGCCCCAAATATATCCCTTAACATCCGGACTATATGTCCTCATTACGACAGATGGCGCGACTCGCTCTATTCAGCCCTACCAAACAACATCCAACATCCTCTTACAGAAACTGATATCCTCTCCAATTTAACTCTCAACTCCGTCAAAGAAATTTCAAAATTCGTCGCCAAAACGGGAAGAAAAATATAAGTCCGAGCAGCAGTAAATCAACCAGCGGAAGGGTTCTCACCACCGCTAGAAAAACAGAAAACAAACACAACAACTAGGTAGCGCCTACCAGTCGGCGACGATTTCACGGTTGATTGCTTACTCGGCCTAGATGGCTGATTTAATCTTAGTTCCGAGTAGCTGCTACGCAGTATTTTTGCGAGTTGTTTTGGTCTATAGTAAGAGTCGAGTCAATAGGATAGAGTGACAAAGGGCATAAGTCCATGTAGTTTTAGCAGGGGTTCAGAGGTTTCAAGTTGAGATCGGAAGAGTATATAATTGGTCTGTTTCACGGAACCTGAGAAGCGACGTTGTGTACTTGAGGGGCCATGTCCGTGTTTTCGAGCAGAGCTGGGGTGTTCTCGAGAGAGTTGTTCGTGGCTGTGTCCACGGGTGGACGTCAGTCGAAGGATGGGGGCTCTCCGGATTGCACGGAACCACCATGGCGATCGCGATTAGCTAAGTTTTTATAGGTCCTACCGTGCTTCGGGGTAGGGTGCCGAATCAAGTATCGCGTTTGAATTTCATTAGTGATCATCGAGTTGAAGTGTTTTTTTTAAGTAATTAACTGTGCCGAGCATCATTTTTATCATCGTCGTCAGTGATTAGCCACTGCTATCACTAAGTAATTAACTGTGCCGAGCATCATTTTTATCATCGTCGTCAGTGATTAGCCACTGCTATCACTAAGTAATTAAGAGCCTAATGCATAGACAGGTAACAGGGGCGGCTGCAGAGTGTTCGAAATTAAATAACAAGCTCTACAGTTATGATCAAATAATTATGAAAAAATTCAACCATACTCAAAAATAAATTTTGAACACATCGGATTTGTCCATTTTTTTCTTTGGGTCGGTTATTGCTTCGGGAAAAAATGATAACTTTGGAACTTGATGATGAACTTTACTGCATTGAAATAAGTAATATCCATTTTTCATGACAGCGCGGTATTAATTTTACTATTCTGAACACTGTGGTGAAATTTGATATTGTTTGAACTTTAACTATGGTCATAATCGTTAAATATACATCAGTAAAAGTTACACAAAACGGCTCAGAAGTAGGCCCAAAATGGGATTTGATGGCTGCACCAGAGTTTCCGCGTCTGTGCGTTAGGATCGCATGTACGAAAGCCGATACACGGCAGCATTTGACGTCATCACAGTCTGATATCGCCATCGTGAGGTAGGGCCTACCCCGTCAAACGCAAATGTCGAGCCCTACCAGTGACCTTACCAGTGAAACTTACTTTGTTTTTATGTTCATATAATTTCGTAACATGACGACAGTAACCATAGCAAATTTAATAAAAAGCATTGTATCTTGGGAACTAGGTACAGATTGTAAACAAATAAACAAAAGAAGGTAGCTTTTGTTTCTAGAAAATCTGTTTTGAAAAGCACTGCATCCACCGCTTGCTTGATGTATCATGAGAAATTAACAAAGTATAAGTAATTATGTTGACATATTTATTATCGCATGATATTATATTAGTGAAGAATAAATAAGGTGACCACCGGTTTGACCGGTACAGTACCGTTTTCATAACACTTGTACCGGTGTCCCAAGAAACTAATAAAAATTACGTTTTTGTACCGGTTTGCATTTTAGTGAGAAAGTGACCTGGTATTTGCTTAACTATACCGTGCATGGAAAGATTATGTTTATAAAAATAGCTCCTTGATAATACTTATAGTAAAAACAATGAAATAGTTCTTCCACTTCCAAGAAGATAATTCATTTTCTCTAGGGGTTGCGAGTATTATTAATGATTTTGGTGGAGGTGCCGGGTCGCGCACGTGTGTGAAAACGTAAAATCGTTTAGGCTATACATTTTGACGCTACCTTACAAATGCTGATAACTTACCATAATAGAAATAATATAAGTCTTATGATACAAATTATATTCAATTTAGGAAGTTTTGAACTTTTCGGGGAACAAAATATAATAAAAATATGTCACTATAGTGTTTGTGCACAAACGCAAAAATGTGACTTTTTATCAATTTTACTTTGATATTCAATGCCAATTTACGAGAACGTTTGAAAACATATTGTTGGTTTATCAGTCTTAAAAACATGCTGTCACATGTGTTATAAATACTTCAATGCACAGATAATTATACGAAGTCGCCGAGATAGTGCATGACATGCGTTTGTTCGGCTGCGCGTCTTATTTACTTCCGCTGTCGCGACGAGCACATTGTGAGATATATAAGCGCCAAACCGCTCATACTATACATTCGGCCATGTAGGTATCAACAAATGTCTTGGTGATTTAGCTGTGTAAGTTTTTATAAATGCTATGTTATATTTCATTTCAATTGAACATTTGTTACTGCTTTGTCAATCGACAGCAAATGCAGGAACAAAGCTGCATCGCAGTCTTGCATCACAAATATAATAATTTCTTTAAAACAGAGCGGCTTCATGATGGATTTTTAAAACTGAATAGTGTGGCCAACACTGTAAATACAATTTGGAATTTCAAGTCCGTCTGGTTGTATGCTACTGTAGCAGTACACAACGTTTATTGTTATTGTTCCGTGCTTAGAGATAATTTGCGTGTTTGTTATTCCCACACATAACAAAAACTTGTAAAAATCACAGCCAAACCTTACACACCAAAAGAAATGAGATCTAAAAAATCACCTCAAATCTGCTTGCTGTATATAAGGTGCCTGAGTGTATAGCGCACCGCGGCTTGGCTGCGGCGCCCTAACTGGCACCTAGATATGATTCAAGATAATATTCTTTTTATAGCACTATGACTGGATCGTATTATATACCCCTAATAGTATTCACCAAATTCGATTCCATATTATTGTTATACATGATCGAACATTAATTTCATGGAGTAGATGATATAACTTTCTTAATGCATTACCAAAATGGGTAAACTGTGTTTCAAGATCTATGTTTATACGAATTGTAGCTATGGATGGACGAACCAAAAAGGAAGTGTCCTAAACTCAAGAAAGTAATCGATCAGACACTGTCTATTTGTGACGGCAAATTGTTAGACATTGAGTCAGTTATCGACCTGTACCAAAAAGACATGTTTTTACTCGTATCTGTTACCGTATGAAGATACATATTGAAAACTTAATGTGAAATTCCACTATTCTTGCCGTTGGGGCTGTTGATCAATTATCTTGTGCTATTGAAAAAACAAAATACACCCAGTAGTAAAACCCCAGTAAAACCGATATAGTCTACAAGAGCTGGTAAGTGTCGGTGAAACTTTATAAAAAGTGTCTAAGTCGAAGAGACTGTTCAAGAAAACAATAATGACGAAGAACCATGTACGTGGACATCAAACCTTCCGAGAGAATGTTTTGCACCAAGCTGACTATACTATATTCATTATTGTGAGGTTTAACCTAATAGCAATGAGCAAAACTAATGAACAAAACTAACTAATTGATAATAACAATCAGGTATAGGCCAACATAGTATTATAAAATTACCCTTTCAATTAAAATTTTAATATTTCACGTGTTTTGGTAACATCACAAAATTTTTTGGTAGTTTAATACCCCCCAAATAAAAAAAATTGTAAAAAAAAAAACGGTAGCCAAGCTCTCGTTCAAAGTTTTCGGCTGTGAATGCTGTGGGATATAGAAGTTGAGCCAAGCATTCATTCTTTCTCCCTAGTTTCGCATAGAAAAGAAGTAAGATAATTTCGCCTGTTGACAAGCGCTAAGCCAACCATTTACCATCATATTTAAGTTTATCAATCCTTGAGTTACAAAGAGACCATCGACGGACGCGTCGGGTATGGGTATGAGGCAGTTGCTAAGGGTTGTCGCGTGTAGTCGTAAAATAGACCATCCTAGAAGCTGAGGGTTTTACCTGCTGTATTCTCTTCCTGTTCTATTGTTCTATTTATTTATTGATATTTTTGTTCAATTACAAATATCTAATAACGTTGATAAAATATTAGCGTGAGTCTTGAATTTCATTTTTGGGACGAAATTCTATGATAACAACTGACTGAGTTACGGATACATGCTTCTATAATATATTTTGATAGTATCATTTAGTAATATAATAATATTTATATATTTCAGTCAGTTTTGATCGTAGACACTAGGGAAAAAAAACGCATTTCATAACTCAAGCTATACATTTGAACCACGTTATTAAATACATGCAATTTTAAAAAAAATATTTCGCTGAATACATTATTTTCATCACAATAGATTTGAAATGTGTGGAGGCAGGTAGAGAAAAACCCATGTTCGCTCCCAAGTTCGGTCACGCCAAAAAAAGGTGGAAAGGGAAAAATGCAGACAATAGACGGGACGACCGATCCCGGTCTCGTCCGCCGATGGTCACTTTGTATCTCAAGGATAGATAAACTTTAGTTAGCACACCCACCCAGCAAGCCGGAAGTTTTCGTCGATTTTAGGCAATATTTAACACAGAACTGGTTATCGGATCGGGCTGATTTTTTTTGTAGATCATGAACCACATATCAGGTCATACACCGAGTTCAAGACTGTAAATTTTTCGGGCGGGGTGTGCAGATAGCTGAAACCCCCCAACTCGGGTGGGAGTAAACAGGTCGAGTTATCCATCGCCTAGCTTGGCTGCGGGCGAACGACCGTCGCCCTAGATTACGTTCCGGTAGAAGCCATACAAGAATGTCATGCACACTTTAACATGCCTACGTGCTACATAATACATTAATATTCGACGTGACATGTGTCAGAAAAATTAAGTAATTGATTCAAATTATTACATATTTAAATGATGTTAGAAGTTTTATTGCCAATTTGTCTGTTACATGTGTTCGGGTTTGGCCCCGGACCTCACAGTGAATAGTAGTACTCTGCGCGACAGCGGAAGTAAATAAGACGCGCGGCGAACAAACGCATGTCATGCACTATCTCAGCGACTTCGTATAACTATCTGTGCATTGTAGTATATAATACATGTGACAGCATGTTTTTAAGACTGATAAACCAACAATATGTTTTCAAACGTTTTCGTAAATTGGCATTGAATATCAAAGTAAAATTGATAATAAGTCACATTTTTGCGTTTTAGGCCAATTTAAATACTCTAAACTATTTTTAATGGGTAAATGTGGGTATTCACTGGAACGGTCGATTCGTCTTCAAATAATCGTACAAAGTTATGATTTAGAACAAGGATCAAAAGGGTGAAACGTCATGCGGAAGCGGCGCGGCGCGCTCAAAACGCCAAAAACGGCATGTAGAACAAGGCGGATTCTTTTCGTATACGGTTTATGGTATGTATTTTGAATTAGGCTTCTAAAAAGTATAATGTCATCTTGTTCTACCGCCGGTAGGGTCCAACTTTCATAACTTGCCGATTGCCTCTGCACGGATGCGAGGAAAGCCTTCGCCATTAGAGTAATTTGCACTGAAAGTTATAAAAATTGTTCCGTCACAAATTATAAGTGAACAACAATAATGGAATGAGTAACAAAAAGTAAAAAAGTTTTCCTAGACGGGGCTCGAACCGACGTCCTCTCGCATGCAAAACAAGAGCTCTAACCACTCGGCCAACAATGACCACGGCAAGCGTGCGGTCTAGAGCGATATTTATACAGATGCACGATAACTTGCGATAAGCGTAAAAAAATTGTCACACTTTAATAGTTATAAAACGTTCTGTCGATATTTCTAGAGTGTAATTTACGTCTCTTTTCACAAGATGTGCATTATAATTATTTATTTTGTCATTAAAAAACTTCGGATGTGGCAGTCAGTCGCATGAAATCATCCAACTCGCCACCAAATAATATCTCGTGGTTTGAAAACGTGGCTGGTAATGCGGGTAGCCTAGGACCCAAGGGAGAAGATGCAACTGTATTGACAGAGCTACCGATAGCGGACGATTTATCTTGGGCAGTCGCCGCAAAATTTGAAAGCGCTCGGCCCTGCTTCCGACTCTTAACTGTGTCGAGCATCATTTTTATCATTGTCGTCAGTGATTAGCCAACTGCTATCACTAAGTAATTAACTGTGCCGAGCATAATTTTTATCATCGTCGTCAGTGATTAGCCACTTTTTTTTTTTTTTTTTTTTTATTTGTTTTAAGGACGCGTCAACCGTTAGGTCATAATGCACCACTCTAGCCTAAGGGGGGGGGGAGGAGGAGGGGCCCATGTTGGTCAGAACCAGCACGGGTAAGGGGAGGAAGGGGGGTTTCTCACGTCGCGGTCGTCATCGTCTTTGTCATCGTTCGTTGTGTCATTGTCATCGTCGCCGGGGGTCGTCAAGGGAAGGGGGCGGTCCCCGACGACGATTGCCAGAGCTCGCCTCTAGTTTTGGGAGTGAGATACTCCGCTCTTTCTAGCTGATGTTTGCGAGGTGGACTTTTTCTCTTAAATCGCCTTTTACGATTAGCAGAGCCATGCTCTGGGCCAAATTCTACCCGGGTGATTAGCCACTGCTATCACTAATAATTAACGTCCCGAGCATCCGTTTTTCTCATCATCGTCAGTGATTAGTCACTACTATCACTAAGTAATTACTGTGCCGAACATCGGACAGGTAGAACAGTTTCAACAGCAAAGCAATAATTGTGTCATAATTGTCAGTGGAATATGATTCATGAGAACAGTTACGTCAGCCAGTAAGATTTTCAAACATTTTACCAATCATAATTAACTATAATAATTCTACCGGTACAAAACATTTCAACTGGGGAACTTCAAATTATCAAGAATCTTCCAATCAATAAACTGTGTTTCCAATCAATAAACTGTGTTTCCAATCAATAAACTGTGTTTCCAATCAATAAACTGAGTGTCCATAAAAACAGTGCATATCATTAATATACAGTGTGACCGATTACCAGTACATACTCAAGCCATGTGTGCCATCGCCATGTGGATTATCTTCTGACCCCAACATCAAGAACTTGCTCTCCATTTTACAACATTACCATATTGGGATTACTACGAACTACGGCCGAAGGTTAAGTACATGCCTAGGGCATTACATTGTCATTAATTATATTTTCTTGCTAATCATAAATGTATAAATTCATATTTTGAAGGGGTATGCGAAGGTTCTTCTAACCTTAATTAGTAACGAGCTCGATAGGCAGGGTAATTTCATTGTAATTGTCATGTCCAATGGTCAATAGTGAACTGAAGTGTGTTAAAATTAATGGTGCAATTTTCAATGTAGATTGTACTCCTCAAAATCCTCCTATAAACCAATAGTTCATAAGCATTATTGCTGGTTGAAGTGAGCCCAGTACGGCAGAGCAGAGTTGAGTTTCTGACAGCATCCATAGTGGAGATTCTGACAGCAGGTAATTTAATTAAGGCGTGATTAATTAAGGACAATTAATTTTTTTTTATTAATTAGGGATTAATTTACATCATCAAATTTTTTTTGAGGGTTTCGTATTTTCTGTTGAGCTAGTTAAACATCTATGTAATTTAGTAACCAGATTCCTGATCCGGGCAAACTCAGGGTCTGATCTGTACAAGACATACACACCAGGGCCCCGATTCATGTACATTTATCCCGGGTATAGGTGGTATAAGGACGGTATAAAGCAGGACATGGCAGGATAAGGCCTGGTTTAGTCTGAGCAAAATCTCATCCAATCAGAAATTTTCAATCCAACAACAAGTACAACAAATGTTTTTCCACTGCATTCCACAGCCATGTAAATCAGCAGATTTGCTAAAGAACACTAAAAATTTGCACCATTTTTGTTTTACATTTTTATTATTGACAGAAGATTGCGTGAGATCATTAAAAAAAAATAAAAGGCGTATTATTGCCGTAAATTTTGGAATAGCCTAGGACTATCATACTATTGTTCATCTGCATAAGGCTTTTAGTAATCAAAATAGTTATTTGTGCGGGATGTGTGTCAAAACAAGGTCGTGCAGGCCTAGGGTTGCCTAGGAGAGGCCAAGGGCTGTCAAACGTGTTATGTTAGTATTAATTTTATCTAGTTCTATAGCCTAATCGAACTTTAGACCTACACTGTTGTATTATGAATAATTTTCTACATCTGGGCCTAGGCCCGAGACGGTTTCTGATTTGTTTTATGAGGGTAATGACAACTTTTCTCGTTTTACACATAGACGCAAAATTTAAAATGTCCGCCATCTGTTTACATATTTTCTTATCCCCGTGCGAGGCGGGATAAGTCTTCAGAATTGGATTCGGAGTTATACCGCACTTATACCAACCTAACTCTGCTTATACCGGGATAAAAATGTACATGAATCGGGGCCCAGGCGGGAATTTGAAACAACACAACATGCAGACTCAGAGTTTCCTTCACTTTAGGAATTATGCGATTTCCTTGACAAGAGGTCACAGACATTCGAGCTACTCAGTCCAAGTCTGACAATTCTCAAACTAAAATAAACAAGTCTACTAACGATACTTACCAGTCTAAGCATACGTATGTTTCCACAAAGACCAAAAAGTGTTTGCATTGTAACAATGACCATTATTTGTACAATGTAAATCATTTCGTAATCTGCCATTGTCTGACAGGTGGCATGTAATCAAATCTAAAAATGCTTGTGCAAATTGTTTTGCTACCAATCATCAAGCCAATGCATGCAAAGCTCGTACCTACTGCAAGTGTGGTTCTATGCACACACTTTACTTCACGATTCTACAGATAGGTCTACTCATCAAGGTCAGATGCAGCGACAACGTCAGCACACTGATAATTCAGTGCAAGAAACTAGCCATCCTAGTACTATCACTCGGAAAATAATACGAATACAGGTATTACTGTTCGTACAAGACAAAGCCTATTCAACAAGTATAATTGGCCACAGCTCAGGTATACGTTCAGAATAAGTTTCGTAACTTAATCAAATGTCGAGCATTACTGGATTCAGCAAGCCAAGCATCATTCATCACACTTGACTTAGCTAATAAACTTCAATTATAAAAGGAAGTCAATCATACACCCATACAAGGTGTTAACAACACAACATCGACAACTACGCACAGTGTCAACATATCAGTCAAATCTATGGTTACGATTATATTACACATTTGAATTGTTTTATTCTGCCAAAAATCACTGGCAGCCTACCGTCGTCTCCGATTGACTACAGCACTTGGAACATTCCTCGTGATATTCAACTAGCAGATTCCGAATTCCGATCAACCAGGTGCAGTCGAACTGCTGATCTGCGCAGAACTTTACTACGATCTTCTCCGACAGAATTCACTATCTCGTCCAGGGTTTCCCACACTTCAAGATACGAAGCTTGGTTGGATCATCGGTGGAAGGATGCCAGTTTCGACTACTGATCACTCTCCGCTACCCACACACAGTTTATTCATTAGTAATGAAACCATTGATCATCAAACTCAAGCGCTTTTGGAAATAGAAAAAATCCCAAAACTTATCGCCACTAAAGAAGAAAAAGAATGTGAAACACATTTCTTAAACAATACAACCCGTAACTCCGAAGGGAAATTTCATTGTTCGTCTCCCGCTTAAGGAAAACAGGAGTGAACTAGGTGATTCCAGATTCCAAGCGCTGCGACGACTGTCAGCAGTTAGAACGTCGTCTTAAGGCGAATATCAATGCCAGAGAAGAATACAATTCTTTTCTACGAGAATATCGTGAACTTGGACACATGCAACGAGTCGACAACGCTGTCGACACATCTGATAAGTGCTACTACCTGCAACATCATGCAGTATGCAAGGAATCTACTACTACTCACATACGTGTTGTTTTCGATGGGTAAGCAAAATCCCGCACTGGACAGTCAATAAACGATTTATTGCAACTCGGTCCCCACAATACAAGACGATATAATATGCTCAATTATCTTACGGTTCAGAACACATCTAATAGCATTCACTGCCGACATTGCTAAGATGTATCACAGATAATAGAGTACACTACGTGGGCAGATACGTAACCTCCATGTTAAATGTGCTTCGCGGGTTTTTTCGTACTTGTTTGCAAACAACCGCATTGCCGCGCTAGTGTAGCGCGCTGTGCGAGTTAACTGACCCCTATAGTTTGTGTTTTGAAACTGCTGCTACGAGCCTCTTTTGTTCAGTGGATAAGGTCGGGTAAACAGGTACCTGCTTCGCAGACCTACAGTGTTGCATGCATGCATTCTCTCCTCGAAAGTCGAGAGGAGATCCAGGCCAGCCAAACCGCATTCCGATGGAACAAAGACCACTACCCAAATACCGGGTCGTAAAACGTGCTTGCACATTGGACAGAAACCTTCACTCACAGAATCGAAGTGAACGATGAGAATACTCATCAGTCATGATGTGCATGGAAGTGATGTCATAGTATTATACTACTTTGCATAATAATATTTATTTAAAATATTTTTTCAAAGACAAATTAATACACGATTAAAAATAATAAAAACAATCAAAATTACAATAATCATGATTTGAAGATCAGTTTGAGACTCTGGACATAGTTGGAATAACAAACAATAACAATAACAATAATAATAATAATAATAATAATAATAATAATAATAATAATAATAATAATAATAATAATAATAATAATAATAATAATAATAATAATAATAATAATAATAATAATAATAATAATAATAATAATAATAATAATAATATAATAAACGTGGGGATTGAATACTATGATTTTTTTAATAACTATGTACATTTTATTTGATTGTATTTATTTATTTTATATCAACCATTGGGTTATACTTCCGACTTTGCCACTATAGCCTGTGCTGGTCAGATCCAGCCACTGTCTCTTATCAGACCATCAATCTCTTGCGCACAGGAAGTCAAAGTCAGGGTGTATTTTCTTGTCAGTTTGAAGATATAATGACAAGGCCGTGCGAGGTTACTCATCAGTGGAATTGTGCGCGGTCTGCAGCAGCTTGAGTTTTTAATTGTCAGTGAACCACCTTATTTAACTATTCAACCTAGACGCCTGATGGGTGACCCTTATTTGTTTTAAACCAAAATAATGTAACACAACTGCATATATTTATTATCGACCGAGTGCCACCCCCCCCCACCCCCCCCAAACCACGAGCATCGCCATATAAACTCATAAAAGCCTGTGTGGCCTTGACCGCTCAGCTGCTGTGCTGTGCACTGTGGTTTCCAGAGAATGCATTCATCTGTATCTAGTTTTCAATCTCTGTAATCCATTCGCCTATCTTTCTAAAATAGATAAGTCGGAAGTTCACAATCCAAGTTCAGGCAATATACTCCACTATTTTTTTATTATCCAAATTCGTAAAATTACTAAGATTACAAGTGTTTATATTATGCGTCAGCGTAAGATTTTTTACTTCATGATGTCGGAATTCCATGCACGCACTGTGTGTGTGACAGCTGCTGGCAACCCATACCATGCCATTATCGTTCGTCAATAACAAAACCTACAAACAGTATTTAGCTCGTGCACAGATGGCTCATGTAATTAGAGTGCATTTCTTTACCCTTGGAAAGAAGTATACGTCATGGTGGTAACTCACACTTATAGAAATTGTTTTATCTTGGAGGAGCGATTAAATTTAATTTATAGCGCTCTAAAACTACTAATATTCATATTCATGTAAATAAGAACATAATTGCGCCCTAATAGTTTTCAATAGTTACACCTGACCTGAGTTTCCTTGCCACCTTACATTGTCATTTGCCACAAGAACCGAACTCTCATTTACCATTTTTGGGCAAGTGGCGGGGTTTCCAAAGTACGTATTTGCCGTAGTCGGCTCAATTGCCTAAAGTACGTGCGTCGTGCATTAAATCAGACTAGATCGGTAGATCCACAAAACTTACTAAATTTTTCATTTTATCGACTACATCAAACTTTATACAAATAGCAATGTTTAATTTTGCAACCCTATCTAAAGCTTCCTCAAAAGATTGTTTTTATCTGTCTATTATTTAATTTGACAAAATTATAGGATTAAGTTTATAAAATTCATTTTTTATTAATTAACATTAAAATGTCACCGTTTATGCACAATTATTTTAAACGACTTGCTTGACTGAAAGTATTTCTGAGTTTCCCTTTATCGCACACAATGCAGTGCAATACAATACATTACAATTACAATACATTATTACAACTCAATATGACTCCTACTTATAGTGAGTAGTGACTGCAATGACAAACCGCCAAACTGCATATTATAGTTACGTATTCGTGATGGTACCATTCACATTAACTATCCCCGATCAAGCCTTCGAAGATTTGAAATTTTTGTTTTAGGCTTTCGTTGATATCATATTCATAGATGATAACAATAATATATTGTTGATATGACGGTGTTGTGTGAACTACGTAAATTGGTCCAATCATAACTGCGCGCTAAAAACACCAACATCGGTCCAAACTAAATTACGAATTACTTGTTAGTTACTAACACGGGCTACTGTACATCCAGTCATCCACAGATAAAATATCTATGCTTTTGTCTGTGCTATAACTGTTATTGCATGTTGCATCATACAATAGGTACGATACGATACGAGTATTATACAGTAATAAAACGACGAACGCGATATTACTGTGTTTACAGCTGTTGAGAACGTGAATCACCAGCTCAGGCTAAATTAGCTACTATTTTTATGTTTAGGTTCAAGCAATAGTAAACAATGACAGGGCTCTCAAGTTCTATTCAACCTGATTGTTTGTCCTCCCTACCTTCCGCCGGGTCGAGGTTTGATGAATGAGGCACGTCGCACGTGGCGGGGGGGGCGTATCGCGTATACCTGGGTGCAGACTCTAGGAACTCGAGTTCGGGCACATAAAAATACACGAAATAAAATATAATTGTTACTTGATCACATATATACATACATATACCCATCCCCTGATTCTTACTACAAACCAAGGCTACTATAATACACTCCTATATCCATGCACCATGCATATTCCCAATCTTCAAAGGGGTCGTTAAGCATTACAACCACAATTAACTATGTTACAACGAGTTCATGCAAAGCGCGTAACTCTGATTCGGGAGGTCATCTAACGATCCCCGCCTCCGGCAACCCTGACCGAAAGTTTCTTCCAAGATTATCTTCCTCGGGAATGCGAATGCAAGGGAATACGTGTAGTTATTCGGAATAACTACTCTGAAACAGCCCTTGGATATGCCCTTTACAACTACCACAACTCCCGTAATTAGTTACGGTCGTTCTGTAAGTCATTCATGTTGGTCAAAATGGTATAGTATAATAAACACGCCACGCAAGTGTAATTATTTACTAGGCCGCTTCGCGAACGCTTTTTCCAGTCGCGTTGATGCATGAGCTTTTTTGGAATATTTCTGTCCAATGATTACGTTTTTACGTGGAATCTCCTTACTTTTTCTATAGTTACTTGATAATAATTGTTCATTATACACCTGTAAAAGGCTTATATTAAAACCTTTATTTCTATGAATTTTGACCAACTTTTTCTTTCAAGAGGCACTACATGACCATAATCTTTATGTCAATGTAAAATATGAACGTTGTGGCCCCACCCGTTTGGTCAGAATCGGCCCAAATGTCACGAAAATATCGCACTAAAAATCGAAAAAAATCGTAAAAGTACGATATTCATGAGAAATATTTCTTCGATTGTACCCAAAAACGTAGCAAGTCTAAGTTTAGAGATTTCGAAGGTCCTGTCAAATTTTCATCAAGATCGGATATGCCGTTTGCCCGGTAGAGAGCGAACAAACAGACAGAAAAACAAACAAAAAACAACCGAGCTTAATTTTTTGAAGTCTTCGCTTCACTCGCTTCGCTCGCTACGCTCATCCAATAAACGTATTCAATAAGAAGAGTCAGATGAAAAATCGTCGCCGTAGACACAGATAACTAAAGTGATGACCTTGGATAAGTGTGAATGACGATAAATACGCTACGCCGCACTTACGCAGTTGCCATTTACATGGACTATAGCTGTATGGATTCACCAACTTTATTTATTTATAACTTAAATAAAATTTGTGGGGGGGGGGGGCTAACATAAGTCGTAACACCCACTAAACCCATCTAACCAAAAACGAATATGAATATGTTGTCTGCAATCTAACATCAAGTGTATGAATCGTAATTATTAATAACAATAGCTTGAAATTACACCATTGCCATTGTATATTTAATAAGAAGTAAAAAGTAACTTGTATCACATGCAACAAACTTACAGTGCCAAAGTCAGCAGTGAGAAAAATTAAAACGCGGGCGGCATGGTGTAAAAAGATCGTCATTGACTCAATGTGGTCAGGTTAGGGTTGGGATGCTTGAGTTTCCTTGTTTGCTCCTATTTGTCAGGCAGCGTTTGGTCATTTTGGTCCGTCTCTAAAGAAGGTCGTTGCCCTTTTTACACACGTGCTCGTTGTGTTTCAATGGCAATGGTCTACTCGTGAGAGGAGAGAGGGGTGTTGGTGTGCGATGGGGGGGGGGGGGGGCACCGAGTTTATAGTTTCAATTATTCAGTAAAGAGTTTTTTTTCCCGTGATATGTAATAAATAACCAAATAACCAAATAAAACCCTTTCCCTTTTAAAATACAAAATATTGGTAGTGAGTAAAAAACTGTCTCCCCCCCCCCCCCCGCCTCTCCCCACGTGGTCGGTGACTATGCCGGTGTTAAATTAACACTTTCCTTTACCAAATCAATGCGCACCAATGGACGTTTTATTGGTCTATTTTTATTTTTGTTACAACTTAGATGGATGAAACCACAGACGAAACTATCACCGGCTTGACGGGCGGACGTAATGCATTAATACTTCTAGATTGGTGTAGGCTATTGTAAGATCGAATTGAATTTTGAATCAGAGAGTGGGTATCGGAGACGCGCCTTTTATAATCACTTCCACCAACTAGGAGTATTTCACGTATAATAAAATCGATAAATCGTTACTATTTTACACAAATTGTCTAAGCCTACCCCACATCATGATTTCCTATTTCTGGAAATCGATCAAGAAAGTAAAAATGTGGGGTATTGATACCCCAAATTTCTGTATTGCTTTCCATATAACTAATTCACGATTTTCTATTCATTAAAAAAATCATACAAATTAGAAAGTTGCACATTGTGCACACAACTGCAGTGATACTAGACAGTGGCAGTTATTAAATTATTATGGTCATCAACGCACAGGTGAGGTAAACAACGAAACGGCCTTACTGCAGTGGACAAAAATTCATAGTCATACAGTGATATCGATCTTTTTTTAGTTATCGCTCACTCGTCGATTGCGTCAGGGCCTGCAGGGTTGGCTTGGTCACTTAGGTTTACTGTCCGCTGTTTCCCTCACTGAAAAATCAGTTGTGTGAGTGTGACCGAGTGAGTCGACTCTAAATACGGATTTATTATTTATTTATTTATTTATCAGCTGTTCTAAATAAAGAACCACGAAGAAACAAAAGCAAAACGATTTTCCTTCAACAAACACTGTACTGGTTATGCTAGGCACTAAACTACGATGTATTATGGTGAGTAAAGAAAGAGACATTTATTTGAAAAAATAAATGGTTGAGCAATCAAATAAATAGTTTACTTTTTGATTCCTTCTATGAATTGCCTTGTTTGGTCAATGACATCGAAGAATGTTGCTTTTTCCCCTGATCATATACCTATTTCTCAACCCCTCCGTGGTACGCATTTGTTCGTAGTGTCACAGATAACAGAGTAGCCTACACTACGTGTAGTGTACTGTTATTCTGGGTAGTGTGGCCTACTTAGCCTCTTGTCAAGTGCCGGCGCTTTGTCGAGAGGAGTGACGCCGCGTGGTTTTGTTTCTGTGGTAGACTCGATGACGCCTTTGTGTCTGTATGCTATTTGGGTGTCGGAATACTCCCCGAAAATCGAAAGTGACGTCAAAACATCGCGAATTCATTCAAAATCAAATCTACCATTTTTATTTCGATGACAATGACATGTTTTGTCCACTTGAAGTTAATTCATAAATAACAGACATTTCTGTGGTTGCCAAACCAATTAAAGTAAATTTGAAATTTGAAACGGGGGAAAGTGTTTGGGTGAAAGAAACAGTGACCTGGCCAACGATGTCATTATATTATAGCCCCCTGCCCCCATCCTTAGGGCTCGTCACATCATCCATGGTCGCTATGTGTTTATTAAATAAATAATCATAAATAAATAAGAACCATAATAAACAATAATCACAAGTTCACAACAACAGAATTTCCACAGCGCCACAGACGTGAGGGTTATTGCTCGTATCAAGCTGTGCTACGCACATCTGTGTTGTGACTTGTGAGGGAAGGATGATGACTGTAGCTAGACAGACAGATAGACAGACGGACACCTCGTCGCTACTGATCTCGTGTTGATCCCTTCTGCGTGCTTCTGCCAAGCAAGCAAGGGTTGGGCCCGAGCCCCGAGGCGGTCATTGAAGGTCGCACAAGCTCTGGCAACACAGCCGCGTGAAGTGAGTTAACACACCGAACAGACGAGGTCGGAAAAAGGTTCGTCCTTTTGTAGTTAATGTTAGCTCCCAGGTAGGGCACATTCGCTCTCAACCTCTCACAGTCGAGCCTAGTGTTTGTGGTTACACTTCAGAATAATTCGGCCATATTGCGCAGCATCTCGCCCTATCCCGTCAAGTATCTGCCCACGTAGTGTACTCTGTTATCTGTGGATGTATAGACAAATACGAATGCATCCTAGCGATTGTAACTTACAACGCATATTATGGAGAGAATCCATGGATGAACCTGTTCAGGAATACCAACTAACTACAGTAACATACGGCACAAAAACAGCACCATTTCTAGCTACACGATGCCTACATCACTTAGCAGACCTGGAAGCTGAAAGATATCCCAGCGCCCTCTTTTGTTTTAAAAAACGATTTCTACGTAGACGACTGTCTATCAGGTTCAGATAATCTGGAAGATGCTCTACAACTCCAGCAAGATTTGCGATCTCTGCTTTCCAGTGGAGGGTTCCCATTACGTAAGTGGTGTTCAAACCATTCGGCTCTTTTGGAGGCTGTTCCAGAAGAAGATCGTGAAACTAATCTTCCACTCCAGTTGGAACAAGATGAGTCTGTGAAAACTCTAGGCTTGCTATGGCACCCTGCTTCTGATCACTTTCAGATAATGATCGATTCTTCGACTCCTCAGCTACAGCAAGCTTCTAACTCTACCAAACGTAAAGTGCTATCGATCGTATCTACTATTTCGATCCACTGGGATTAATAAGTCCCATTGTCATTAACTACAATATCTTTCTACAGCACCTTTGGCTAGAAAGGCTAGACTGGGATCATTCTTTTACCCAATCCCCTGAATAATCCATTGGAGGAGTATCTACACTCAACTTCCTACCATAAGCACCATAAAGGTTCAACGACTAGTTCTAGTCACAGGAATCATTTCTGACATTCAACTTCACTGATTCTCCGATGCTTCTGGATGGGCTTTCGGAGCTTGCATATATCTCCGATCCACTAACACAGAAGGTCAAACTGTAAACCATTTACTTTGCTCTAAGTCAAAGGTCGCACCTTTGAAAAGAATTTCGATTCCACGCTTGGAATTATGCGGTGCACTTCTACTCGCCAAATTGTTCAACTGACAGTGGAATCTCTACGTCTTGACATTGGTTCTAGTTTTCTCTGGACAGACTCTACAATAGTTCTTGCATGGATCAAGGCTCATCCACACAAATGGAAAACATTCATTGCAAACAGAGTCACAGAAATACAAGAACTCACTGCAAATGCAAAATGGCAACACGTCGCATCAGCACAAAATCCAGCAGACCTTATATCAAGGGGAAAACTTCTGCAGAAACTCTTGCCACTTGTGACTTATGGTGGCACGGTCCACAATGGTTGTCACTAGATTCATTATTGTGGCCAGTTTCCAAAGTGCAGTCAATTTCAATTGAAGACATGCCGGAACAAAAGGCTACTGTTACCACACTCACTGCCACCAAGCAAGAAGATGGCATTATCTGCAAGTTCTCAAAACTAATCAAACTACAACGTGTAACGGCACACTGTCTTCGTTTTTGCTACAACGCTCGCAAGCCATCTTCGGAGAGAAACTACTCCGTACTATCAGCCGGAGAGCTGCACAACTCACTTAAAGTATGCATCAAACTAGCGCAAAGTGAAGCTTATGCGTCAGCCATCCAAGCTTTGTTAGCATCAAAGAAAGTTCATAACAAAAGCAACATCAAAAATCTCTATCCATTTTTGGATAGTGAAGGCATCTTAAGAGTAGGAGGTAGACTCCGAAAATCATTACTGCCATTTGAGTCAAAACATCAAATCATAATGCCACCACAGCATCATCTCACTAAAATGCTCATTATGAATGAACACTTACGACTGTTAGATGCTTCAGCACAAATGTTGACGTCATCACTTCGACAACATTACTGGATAGCATCCATAAGACGTATCCTGAGATCGACATTGCATCAGTGTTTGCCGTGCTACAAATTGAAGACATCTGTAACGCAGCAACTCATGGAGAACTTCCAGCTCCTAGAATACAACCAGCTCGCCCCTTTTTAAACACAGGAGTCGATTACGCAGGACCGTTTTTCGTTAAAACAAGGATCCACACGTAGCAAAGTTAAATTGAAGGCATACATCGCTATTTTTGTGTGTCTAGCTACAAAGGCCGTCCACATTGAATAAGCCAGTGATATGACTACCGAGGCATTCATTGCTGCTTTTAAAACGATTCACATCACGGCGAGGTAAATGTTCAAACATTTATAGCGACAACGGATCAACTTTGTTGGTGCCAATCACCAGCTTGTTGACCTTAACAAGTTGTTAAAATCGAAGTTACATCAAGATACTCTGAAAAAACCATAGCTCTGTCGATTTTGTAACTGGTTTTTCATACCTCCTCGTTCTCCACACTTCGGAGGTTTATGGGAGGCTGCCGTTAAATCCTTGAAATACCATCTCAAGAGGGTAATTGGAAATAACTCTCTCACGTTTGAACAAATGGTAACTTTACTTACACAGATTGAAGCTTGCTTAAACTCACGCCCACTTATTGCCCTTAACAATGATCCTAATGATATATCTTGTCTTAGTCCAGGTCATTTTCTAATCGGCGAGGCAATCACCGCTATAACCCAACTTTACTGACAACTCAATCATCCGTTGAATAGATGGAAGCAACTTCAACACTCCATGCAGCTCATCTGGAGGAAATGGTCAAGTGATTATCTACACTCTTTGCAACAAAGACAGAAGTGGTCTAGTTGTAGTCCAAATCTTCTAGAAGGCACAGTGGTCCTGGTGAAGGAAGACAACCTATCTCCTCTCCAGTGGCAGCTTGCTGTAATCACCGCTCTACATTCGAGTGGTCACAATCAAGACTTCTCGAGGACATTACAAACGCCCAATAGTGAAATTGTGCCCACTTCCAACTTAAAATGTTTCATTGTTTCCTTTCTTAAAAAATATTCATTTTTTGGGCCCCAGTATGTTTATGCAACACTTGCACTGCCTTGTTGTCACAGCCATCCTGGTACTATTGTGCATTTTAACTTCATTGTTTATTGCTCTCCGCCATCCTAATATTTTTGTATCAATTTCTTTGGTGTTGAAAAGGACGCTATCTTTCTTTGTTTTCAACAATGTTTATCATCAGACTGAAATTACTTACTGCATCGGCCATTCGTATGGTCTAGTGTTATTCTCTGTTAACTTTCGATAAGTTATTAATAAATACAGTGTTTTTTACTTGTGATTTGCCATTCAAAGTGTGTGTTATTGTGTCCGTGGATCGCTGAACCAGGGCCTTCATTTACAGTCCACTCATTTGTTATCTTTAACATGGTCCTCCATTCACTCCAGAGTTTCATTTTCATCTTCATGTATCACCCATTCATCTCTTGCCCCAACAGTAACCTAAGTGCATTAAAGTAAGTTTTGAAACATAATTGACACCTAACTGGGGTCCTGTCGTCCACAATCACGTTACATGTGTAAATTTTATGTAACAAGTGCAAAAAAAGTACAGTTTTGAGACAAAAACCTGTAAAATCATGTTACATGTGTAAATTTATGAAACTCCCAGTGCATGAAGTAGTTTTTATACATAATGGACACTTACTGTGGTCCTGTCATTTGCAATCAATTAACATGTTAAAATTGATGTAACCTCAGTGCATAAATAAAGTTTTGAAACATAACACATACTGTGGTCCTGTCGTCTACAATCAATTAACATGTTACAATTTATGAAACCTCAGTGCAGGAAAGAAAAGTTTTGGAACATGGTCGACGCTAATTAGGATCTCCGTCCACAATCATGCTTCCAATTAAGATTACTAAAGCGCGTAAACAATTTGGAACATGATGGACACTTATGGGGGTCTTGACGTCCACAATCATGTTTCATGTGCGAGTTAAGATTACCTTCGCGCAAGAATGTTGTGGAACATGTTGAACACTTATGGTTTTTCAGTATACAACCATGTTTTATGTGTGTATTTAGATTACGCAGGCGAGCAAATGTCTTGTTGCAAGACGGACATTTGTGATTCTTTTTGCAAATACAGTCATGTAGCACGTGATGTTCTAAGTCTTCTTGCAGGTAAAACACCAATTTGCAGCGCGGACATTGGTATACTCATCTGGTAGCTCAGTGTCAGGAACAGGACGCCAGACGTCAGCAACAACTGCAACGGATGTGCATAACATTTATATTGGTAGACTATTCAACGTTTATTTCCAAAAACGTCACAATTTATTACAATACCAGCCTTTAACTTGGCCGCGATTCAGGACATTTTTATCCCAGGATAGGCAGAGTTAGCTAGGATAAATGCGGGAATACTCCAAACTGAACTCTTGAAGAGTTATCCCGCCTTGCGAAAGGGATAAGAAAATACGTAGATTGCGGAAATTTCGTATTTTGCGTCTATGTGTTAAAAGAGAAAAGTTGTCATAACTCTTACAAAACAAAACAGAAACCGTCCCGGGCCTAGGCTTCAGACGTTTTTATTTTTATTTTTATAATACAACAGCGTAGGCCTAAAGTTATAGATACTATATATACAAATACTAACAATACTGATTTGACCAGCCCTATGGGCCTTGTTTAGACCGACCCTAGGCCTGCACGGCCATGTTGTGACACACAATCCGCACAAAAACTAGTTTTGATGAGGCCGCTTCGCGAACGCTTTTTCTAGTCGCGGTGATAGATGAGCTTTTTGTAAGTTTTTAGTATGCGTGGGATCTCTATACTTTTTCAAGTCCGATTTTTTATTTTTTTTTTAAATTAGGATATTTGTTAAAAAGTAGTTGTAATTGCTATAATAATACCATTTAAAAATATGTAAAATATCTGGAGGACCGAAGATTTTCTTTTTGGACGCATTGAAAGTGATATGTTGTCAAGTTTCGATAGTTACTTGTTAATTTTTATACACTTCAAAAAACTCATATTAAAACGTTTATTTCTATGGATTCTGGCTAACCTTTTCACTTTTTCTTTCAAAAGGAAATACATCATCAGTACTTAATGCCCATGTGAAATATGAACGTTGTAGCCTCATCCGTTTGGTCAGGAAACGTCCCAAATATCAAGAAAATATCGAATTAAAAATAGAAAAAATCGTAAAAGTACGATATTCATGAGAAATATTTCTTCGATTATACCCTCAAACGTGGCAGGTCTAAGTTTGGAGATTTCAAATGTCCGTTCCAATTTTCATCAAGATCGCATATGCCGCTTGCCCGGTAAGCACAAACAAACAGACAAAAAAGAAGGAAAAAAAACACCCGAGCTACATTTTTTTTTTTAGGGGGCTGGGGCGGGGGTCAGTGAAATTGAATGTTTGCTTCGCTCATCCAATTAAAGCCTAGTGAACATAGAGAATATTATGCTAGTCCTAGGCTACGCGAAGATGTACAGCAATAATGCACGTTTTCGTTTATTTTAATGATCTCACGCAATAGGGCAATGCCAAGCTGGTTCGCCCGAATTCTCCGCCAGGATCGCATGATCGGGGTTTGGTCACAGGACTTAGTAGAATTTACACATGGCGGTTGCCAAAAGCCGATCGTTCTGCACTCTGGTGGGAAGTCTGTCACGACCACATCAATAATGCACTGCCGTCAATATGTTTAAGAATTCCTATTTTATCAACGTCCAGACTATACTGTGACCAAACCCCGATCGTTGTGCCTGTCCACGCGCACTGTGTTAATTGTTGTCCTGGCAGCGCTAGTTACCGCCCCCAAGAGCTCTGTTTTGTTTTTGTAGTTGTTTTGACGTGAATCACATGTCATCTTTGATGTATTATACTAATGAATACAACGTTTTAAATATGTGCATCACCAATCAAGGTTTGCAGAATAGTAATACACACATATTGGGAGTCCTATTTTTGGACATCCGTGAGTCACGGATCTCTGATAAGGCATTTAAAAGACCCATTCAAGATCACTTCAGATGAGAAATGGTTGCCTGATTGGCCTAGAGTTGACGACCATTGCTAAGAATGGATCTTTGACACCGGCTACATTCACTAATTCTTTATTTCATTTTTAACTATCATATTAATAAACTGTATCATCTATTTCAACATTATCATTACCAACCTTTTATAAGAGAATTTATGTTATTTTATTATTTTATTAATTTTAAAAATGGGACAGAATCACTGCGGTGGATGAGCCACAAAAGGCCTGCTTTCCTGTTACATTCTGTAATTTTTGTATCATATGTACAAATTACAGGGGAAAATAATAAATAAATTAAATTTAACAGAAATTAGATAATACTGCCAAGTTTGCTGCTTGATAGCCTAAGACAAGGGCTAATTAGCCTGTTATTTTTCTCTATGGCCCAGGTCTTCTATTGAGCTTATTTATATTTCAAATGGGTAGGCTTAGGAGACTTAATGCGTGACAATCTTAAAATTGCCTCATAGCCTCAGGCTCACTTACGTTTACCTACGCCTAGGCTACGGACCCAATTTCTGTAATGCCGTATCTATCGTTTTGTATTAATGATATGTATAACAGGCAGCTTCGCGAACACTTTATTTAGTCGCGTTGACGGATGAACTTTTTTAAAAGTTTTTATTATGCGTGAGATCTCTTTACTTTTTCAAGTCCCATTGGAAATCATTTTTGTTAAATTAGCATAATTTTTACATAGTAGTATTAATTGCTACGGTAATACCAATTAATAGAATTAAAAATATCTGGAAGACTGAATACTTACTTTTTGTACGCATTGTAGGTAATTGACGACTTGAATTGTACCCGCCTCCTGACGTCACGAGGCAACATGGCGGAATTAGTGGGTATAAATCCTCATTTCGCAAGTTGACGCCTGCTTCACGGCGCAACACTTATCACGCTCTAACTTTTATTCTATTCATTATTTGGACAATAGTTAAATGAATAATATTTAGCAAATATATCATTCTTTGTAATAGCGATTATTTCGATTTTTTTGACACAGTCGTTAGCTTGTTATAACAATGTACGCATCATTCATGTGAAAATTATCAATAACTAAAGTTTTCTCAATTACTTATTTGACAAAAAACTACTGATCGGATTTCGACAAGACCTCTTTAAAAATATGCACCAGACTTTTTAGACAAGAAATAAACTAACTTTCTAGATAGAAAGTGCACTGAACGAAACTTTGCAGCATAGAGTAATATGCAGGGTATGTGTTTTTATCTAAAATACGCACTCTTGTCGTGCGGATGAGCCGTGAAAAAGTGCACGCTGCATATTACTCTATGCTGTAAATTTTCGTTCAGTGCACTTTGTATCTAGAACGTTTGTTTATTTCTTGTTTAAACAGTCTGATGCATTTTTACAAAGAATCCTTGTCGAAATCCGATCAGTAGTTTTTTGTCAAATTAATTAATGAGAAAACTTAAGTCATTGATAATTTTCACTTGTGTGATGCGTACATTGTTATAACAAGCTAACGACTTGGTCAAAAAAATCGAAATAATCGCTATTACAAGGAATGATATTGTAGTATGACGGCTGACCGGCTCCACAACTCTAGGTCTCGGGTTCGAAACCCAGCCTACGACCACAGTTACTGACCGAGCCGATTAACCGACATACTAACTTGATAGCATGGATTAGAGCGGGAATACTAACTAACTGGAGGCAATGAGTAAGTGACTCAGGCATGAGTCAACAATATTTATTAATGAATAAACAATACATCAATACACACTGATATAACAACTTAGTGTTCAATGTTAATACATACCATAAACCCAAAAAACGAATTCAATGCAGATATTTTTTATCCACGTTTTTAAAACACCCTTATGACCTAGTTCCACTCAACAATTTATGTTATTTATTTTTTTAAAAACCCCAAAAACTATATCTACAAAAATTTTATCTCACATCTTCAATTTTACGGCTTCAGCTGAGGGTAAATCACCAATGAGAATAATACTAGAAGGTTTTTTTCTCATAAATAAATAAATAAAATTTTAAATATAATTATGTACAGTTCCTTTTACTTAGTATTCAGTAGTCTAGAGAGTAGTCCCTTTCCTTCTTTACCTCTACTTTCTGATCGGAACTGAACTTTTTTTGGTTTAAAAGACTGCTGCTTTATTAGAAAAAACCTTTCCCCTTTTTTTAAATCTGATTGGAAACGAGACTCTATAATCGTTCTTTAATCTTTTGGGAAAAAGAAAAGTTTCGCGACTTTGTCTTTAAGTTCCCAAAGTTCGTGGAATCTGTTGTTAATGATTATTATTTCGGGGGAAAATTTTTCCGGTTTTTCCCCGGGATTTAACTGACTTTAAGACACCTGTGTAATAAAATATGTCCAATTCCTAGAATCTGCCCATACTCTAATCCAATTTTGAATCTCTCACTACTGATTGCATTCCTTACCTTGAAATATATGAAATGCTCGTTGTTTTATCTAAATAAAAGTTTGAACTTGTTTGTTGTTCTACATCCCTTGCTAAATAAAACTTTGTTTCCCAGTCTATCATACCCCTTCCCCTATTAAATTTTTTCATCTTTCCATAAAATGAAAAAATTTTTACGAACCCCAAAATTCTATAAAATAATGTACCTCTACATTTTACTAAAACTTAAATTTTAACTCGTTTTACACTAACTCTACAGTATTACATATATACAATCACAAAAACAGGTCCATTAGTTTAACGAATGTTTTAAAACCCTTTCCGTTACTGAGATTTGCAATGTCATAAGTGTTTTTTAACGTATCCTTCACTGTTTTGATAAATTTTCCATCAGCGTGAGTGGGTATCGCAGTCATTTTGCAGTAGTGCGGGGAAAGGGTCGTTTTTTCGTGGGCCATTTTCCCATTTTTCCCGGGTAAAAGGGGATGTGCCATCTTGCATCCATGTCGATCTCTTTCCATGTCGCATGAAGTTCCTATGGGATGGAAAGTTTCAAAATGTCGATGGCTTGCAGTGCTATGGAGTTTACCCCTTGAAACTGCTAGTGCAGTCGCTCGTACCGTCACCCTGAAAAAAATCAGCCCCAGGGACGGCGTGCGCCCTGGTCTTTGGTGATAGTTTTTTTTTTTCTCCTGATTCATACTTATTTACTTTGTCATGAAAGATAGGGACTAAAACATGTCGCTTGAATTGCTTTCGCTTAGGGGACTAAAATGGCAGTGGAATTATCTTCGCTAACAAGGTTAAAAATGGGTAAACCCTTTAAACCATTACCCAAATGAAAAAAAACTCTATAAGGGTTGTTACTTGCTGTAAAATATACTTGACTGTATTAGTAATTATAATTTCACTAAAACGTTTTTCGTGTGTTGACGTAATTATTTCCCAAATTTTTGGGCTTAATATCCCTCAATTCGTAATGAAAAATGTGTTTACCTATTTTTTTTTTATCAATTATGTGTTTTGCCCAAGTTCTGCAATGTGTGAAATTTTTTTTTTTTTTTTTTTTTTCTCTCTAATTTCTCTGTCCTTGTGACAGTTACGTTATTAAATGAAACGATTACTTGATTTTGAGTTGACTTGGTATGTAATTTTAATTATCTTCAAGGGAAAATTCTCGTAATCCAACAGTGTGGCTTTAAAGAAAACTTTATGCTCTTATACAGGGTGTCCTGTCGCACTGTCATGACTCTGCATTTCCCCGTTGTAATCGTCATTCAAGCTTGCAAATTTTAAAATTTTTTCAGAGGCTCCATTCAGGGTTACGGTCCATAAAATCTCCATTGGCCTTCACTCTACTTTTGAAAGTTTGCGAGCATTTGTTCGCCCGGGAGAAAAAAGTTTATCAAGGGCCAAATACCCATTATTAAAAATAAAATCATTTATCATTCATACAAATGCGTGCTTACCTGTTTTCCCATTTTTTCCCCTTTTTCCTTTTGTGGCCTTTGCCCCTAACCCGAAAATCCGAAAAATTCCTTCATGTGATTAACTTTTTCTTATTTCTGTACAAGACATTTTATCTTCTATGATTGATAACATTAAAAATGTGTCTCAAATCAAATTTTCTAAAATGCATTTTTTTTTTTCTCAATTTAAAAAACCCCTTTTTTTTTTTTTTTTACAGTATCTATATGTTTTTTACTCTAAATATGTTTGCAAATTTATTTGGTTTTTGTTTCTATTTCCCTCAAAATTAATATTATGTAAATTGTTTCTTTTTTAGCAAGTTTTTTGACCCATAATAACAATTGTTACTACTCAATGTTAAATTCCCAGTTGTCCCAATGTCTGATTGTGGGGTTTATATGTCAATTAATTTTTTCAAACCCAAATTAATCAAAATTCAAAAACAGTCACAAAAATTTTTTTTTTTTTTTTTTTTTTAAAAAAACAATGCATTTTCACTATTATTTCCAATTTTTCTCACGCTATTTAATTTTTTTAAGAGTAATTATTATAAGTATTTTTACTATACTGTTAGTTCCTTGTTTTCTCGCATTCATGGGTGGGAGTCCTGTCCAAAAAGGGCTTGTTCTCTCGCTGTTTCAGTCCTGCTCTTCGGGGTGTTGCAATAGTACTGTTTAGTTTTTCTCTGTAATTAGAACCCTTTTAAAAACACTTTCTGAATATTTTTCCAAATCCTTTCGTTTACGCTATCTCTTATCCGTTCTCGCACATTCTATTGGCTACGTCCGAACCCTCTTTTTTTTGCCATTAAACAATTCCCATGCCAACCTTTTTATTCCCCATTGGCTCACAAAAACATCTTCACCTGAAATGTCCAATTTAACTAAATGACATTTTTCTCTATCCTCGTTCCCCTTTATTTTGTCTCGTATTATCATTAACCATAAAGACGTCTTAATGTCACTAATCGTTGTTCGAAAACAATAATATAACTGCTTTCACTGTTACGTTTCTAGTTTGTACACCTACTTAGTCTTACATATTACCCAATCATATTTTTCCTTTCAAAAACTTTAAAATTAATATTCACAAAATTTTTAAAGTACAATCAAAGGGAGCAACCTCAAATATCTGCTTTCCTAGGGGTATTGATAGTATGCAAACTAGTGCAATGTGGGGTTCCAAATTTTATCTTATCTATAAACGTGTTATTTGCCTCGTGCCTGGGGTGATACTAGCTGATATTCCCCCTTTGTTTTGGAAATTTTATTCTTTCAAAACAATCATATGACCCCCAATTTATATTCCCCCTGTCTTTCTTCTCACTCACTTTTCTGCTTGTTGTTACTCCCCTTATCTCCCTGATCCCCCCCCACTTTTCTTGTCATTCTAATCTATTTTATTTTATTACGCAGGCCTACTGTTTACAATGCCGGTACTTCTGCAAGTCTTATTCTGTGTCTAAATAATAATTTTCATTTCTATCATTAATCCCTTTTTATACAACTTTATTTTACTATTTGTATTCACAAAATCCTGTCCTTTCTATTTTCTTGCATGGTATTATAAAAATCTAATAACTCACATTTTCTTTTTCATACTAATCGATTTGTTAGCTTATCCTGATTAAATCTTAATTGAGCTTAAACCCTTAATTAATTACATCACTTGTCCACTTATTTTGCTAAACATGTTTTAACTAATCTATTTAACTTTACCTTTCTGTTGCAACATCTTACTATCGTCTACTTTCTCCTTCTTCTCCTTCTTCTACTATCTTCACACTCATTATCTCTTTCCAAACCCTTTCCTCATTTTAAAACTCTATGCTTCAACAAATCGTCGTCCTCTTCGTCCTCTACTAGTGGTCCTAAACTTCGCAAGGGGTATCTGTGCGTTGGGTTGCCCACGTCCTTGAACTTCGACTACTGCGTGCGTCCTCTAATCTCGTCGTCCGTCGTCCTCGGAATCTACTTTTTCTATCGGTCTCTCATCGTCCTTAGCTACAAATCCTATTTCTTCGTCCTCTTACTCGTCCCTTTCTCTAACTGATCTAATGTTCTATCTCATCCGCGAAATTTACATGGTTTCAAACGATTTGCGTGTACTAACTGAGTTCCTGCCTTTCCGTACATGTCCTTTATTTTAAATTATAACAGGTGAACGAACTTAAATAATTCTGTTGGGGTCCAGTCCAAAACTGAGCAAGCTTCTTTGTTAGTCCAGGGCGTAACCTAGGTGTGTATATGAGCACTTTGTCTCCTAGCTCATACGTAGCCGGCTTAGTAGATCGGTTGTAGTACTCATGATGTCTATCCTGCTTAACTTAGCTCTTTCTCTGCTTCTCGAAGGTGTCCTGCGGGCGTGCTATCAGCTCACTACTATATTTACATCAAGTCATAGCGCGCCCTTTGATGGTTTAATGATTGCATCAAATGGTAGTTCTACATCTCGGCCTAATTCCTTTAAAAAAGGGTACTGTCCTGTACTGCAGTGAGGTGTAGCGCGATATGCTAGATACAATATGGTAGCCATTGATCCCAATCTGTCTGGTCCTTGTTACATAATGTATAGGTACTCTTCGTACGTCCTATTTTTGTCGTTCACAAGTAGAGTTCCCACTGAGTTGTATGTCGTCGTTTGCAGCTTTTTTACGCCCAATAGGGCACAAATTTCCCTTTCATTACATTGCCTATAGGTTTTTGCCGCAATCACTTATTAAATTGGTTGGAATTCCGTGGCGAGGACGATTTGTGTCACAAAGGGGGTCGCGATGGTTTTGGCGGATTGGTCGGGCGGGGGGGGCAATGCATTCTGGGTACTTGGTAAAATGGTCTACAAAGGGAGTATGTACTTTTTTCCAGATAAGGTCGTTGTAAGGGCCCAACTAAATCGAGCGCGCACATTGCTAGGTTTGTGGCTTCTGGAAACTTCTGTAGTGGTGCCTTACGAAAGTGGGGCGACGTTTTCGCCTATTACACAAAATGCATTGTTGTACATGTTGGCGTATGTTTGCATCCATTCCTGTCCAATAAAATCGTGTTTTAATTAATTCAGTGCAACGTGCCCACTCCGTTATGTCCTGCCATTGGTGCATCATGAAATGTTTTTAGTATCTTAAAATACCATAGTCCTAGGCACAACTGGTTGGTCCTCTTTCTGGTTTGCAGTTCTTATCTTGTCCATCAGTCCGTCCTCGTCCAGTGCATACGTCTCGTTGCTATGGTTGTCCTTAGTTAACTGGGCTTTTACGTCCTTTAGTGCAGGGTCCTTACGTTGTTCGTCTCGTATTCGTTGTCTGTCATATACTGGCTCGAACTCGGGTGCAACTGCACTTATGCATATTCTTGACAAACTGTCTGCGTTCGTGTTCAACTTGCCTTCTCTGTACTTGACTGTGAAGTTAAAATTACTCAATAGAATTGACCATCGGGCTAATCGTGAAGTTGGATCTTGCAATGAGTCTAACCATACTAAAGGTCGGTGATCGCAGTATATGGTGAAGTGATTTCCATATAGGTAGCAGTTGAAATATTTTATTCCGAACACTATACCTAAATTCTCTTTCTGTCACTGTGTAGTTCCTCTCTGCTTATTCAATACTTTTGATGCATACCCACTGGTTTCTCTACTCCTTCTGACATCTGTGAGAGTACAGCTCTACTGCGACGTCACTGGCGTCGGTAGATAAGATGAACTTTTTATCAAACATGGGGTAAATTAACACGGGTTCCTTGCATAGCGCGCCCTTTAGCGTTGTAAATGCTTTCTCTTGAGTTTTCTCCCCATTCAACGCTGTTTCTTTCTTTGTTAGTTCTGTTAACCGGTCTGGCTATCGATGCATAGGAATTTAAAATGTCTTCTATATCCCCCGACATTCCGAAAAAAACCCTTTACTTTAGTCACATCGGTTGGTCTAGGATACTCCTTTATTGCCTTGACTTTACGTGGATTGGGTTTTAAATTCCCGTCTTCAGACACACATGTCCGAGATAGTCTAATTCGGTTCTTAGAAAATGACATTTCGTGGTTGTAATTTCAAATTTGCATCTCTTAGTCTGTCAAAACTTCTCGAAGTCTCTCGATGTGTTCCTCTATGGTACGTGAATGCACAATTACGTCATCGATATAACACATGAAAACGAATGCCTATGAGTCCTGATAATACTGAGTCCATTAATTTTTAAAAAATCGCCGCTGAGTTTTTCATTCCCATCACCATTCTGGTGTATTGTAGGTGCTCTCCCCCGGTCCAATAGACATTTTTCTCTGTCCTCGGGGCCTTATCATCCCGGGTGAAAACCCCTTTGATTTAAATCGAGGCTGGAAAAATATTTTGCACCTCCTAGCATGTCAAGTGTCTCGTTTATATTTGTAGTGTCCAAATTTGAGTTTTCGTTACACTATTTAATCCTCTCATATCTGCCACGACACGTACCCCTACGGTCCTGGGCTGCCGTCTGGTAGTGGTTTGCTGGGTTTTTATCAACAAGAAGCACAGGAAAGCTCCATTCACTGTTATTTGGGCTCAAAAATTCCCTTATCCTTCATGTCCTGTATGCATTTGTCAAGTATAGCTCTCCTTGAATGTGGTATCCTGTAGGGAGGTCGTTTAATCGGCTTTGTGCCTTCTATTAACTCTAATTTGTGCTGTCCTTGGATGTGCTCCGAAAGTCTTTTCGTCTTGTGAAAATAAGTCAACATATTCAGTCAAAAATTCTTGCATCTGTTCTTATCTGTTCCTGTAAAATGGTCTAAGTTCCCCCATAGCTTCTTTTTCCTTTGTTGCGTAGGCTTGTTCTTCCCTTTGGTCTGATATGGAGGCTAGCGCCCCTTGTTCTTTCTTTTGTTCTATTCTCTCTCCTGAAATTGATTCAATGCTTCCCATCAGAGTGTTTTTTTGGTATCTCTATGTCTGTTTGCGTAATATTCATGATCTGCAATTGTACTTTTGGTCTTTCCTTTCGGTAATTAATGAGCGCGCGCATAATATGCCTCTATGCGTTAACATGGCTGGTTCAAAAAATAACCATTCCCTTCACTTTCATCCGCGTGTGATCGCGCTGAACCTCGTTGTATACCTTCCAAGCACCTCCGACCGAGTGGTATTGTTTCTTTCTTTTAATCGCACTAACCTGATACATTCATTATTTTGCGTTTGTTGTTCCCTTTCTCGTAACATCGCAAGTTGGCTTTAAACACTTCTGCTTGTTGCATAACTGTTGTAGGCTGTGTTTTTCTTCTTCTGTAGTTCCGTCTTGATGGGCTTTTTCCGTGTTGGCGACTGTGGTTTAAATTTTCCCCTTTTTTCTGCTTATCTGTCTGTAATCTCGTGGGAAATTGGAATTGTTTACTCTGTGTTTTTTTACGTTGATTAATGAGGTTTTAAATTTCTGGGGTGCCATGTACATATGCATTCAGTTCTCTAGATCTAGCTTTGGGTTTCCCCTGTTCGGTAAACTCTTGAATCTATAGCCACCTGTTGTTACCCTCCCACATGTATTGTTTCGTGGTGGATATATTAAATTTGTATTCATGCAAAAAGTCCTTGCCTATCACTCCATCTACGTCACCAAAAAATGTCGTCTCTTCCTATGACGAAAGGGAACAAGTAAACATCGTTCCCTAAGTTCAGTGCTAAATCTGTTTCGCCCGTGGGCGAAAATGCATCTCCTGTTGCAGCATACAATATTTGATCAAAAGGTCGAGTCGGTTGTCCTCCTGTTCTAACTATCCCTTGTCGTATTAATGAAACAGTAGCGCCACTATCAATAAAAAGTTTCACAGTCCCTTTAGTTCCGTTCTTATTATGCCCACACCAGTTAAAAATAAATCCATTCTCTTGCCAAAAATTTCCGAGTATCTCGTAACGTAACATGCGGGGGCTCTAATTTTTTCGGTTCCGTCCTCCGCGCCAAAACGAGAACCTTTGTCGTTTTGCACTTTATATCTGGCTTCCCTTTGTTTGCGAAAGCAATCACGCTGTACATGACCCGGTGAGATTACAATAATAACATCTGTTATTGTTTTGATTCGGATTTGAAGTTAGGTCCATTACTTTCACTTGTCCGCCTGTCTGTCGCACGTCCTGCGGGTGAACGTCCTGCTTGTTGAAAGACAATCTCGAGCGAATGTCCCGGGCATTGCAATTATAACATCGCTTCTGTATTTGTCTCCGGTGCTGGGCAGTCTCGGGCGTAATGACCGAAATTACGACATTCATAACATTGTATTGAACCTAGTTAAAGTTCAGTTACTTTCCCTGTTTCTTGTTTTTATCGTTTCTATTTTTGCTCGCATTCCATGGCCTCTCGGGGGTCCTTGTCTGCATAGCGCGTATGTTATTTGGGTTTTCACTGAGTCGCGTGGTGTAGGCGATCTTGTTCCGATGCCACTGTGTTGAACACTGACTTCTTATCACTGGGTTTAAAAAGTCATTTTCATGCTCTTCAATTGCTATCTTTATTGCTTCGGCGAATGTTTTAGGCGCTCTCAACAAAACAAATCTCTTTGCTTCTCTAATACCGCGAAGAAATTGCGCCAACAATTGCTCTTCTAGCAATTTCAAACGAATGTTATTTTCCGCTCTATCTTCGGAAATAACTCGAATTTTGGTACCTTCCTTCCTCAGTCGCGTTGCATACTGGTCTATTGTTTCTGTTGGTCGTTGCACACAGTTATTAAATCGCTGGATTGCTGACGAATTATGTTCCGTTCTTTTAAAACGCTGGGTCAAGCTTGCTTTTATTGCTTCGTAATTAGCTGAGTGTAGCTCGGTTTCTACATTGAAATATTCCTTAGCTTCGCCTTCTAGCTTTAACACTGTTATTCCGGTTTGCTGTTCTGGGGGCCCATCCCCCTAATAATGATGCCCTATCTATTGATAAGAAAAAGTCCCAACTGTTTGTCCTGATTTTTCTCCAGAAAACTTTTCGATTAATGCAAGAAGCCCTGACACATTCCTAGAGGGAACCTCATCGGCTACGGGACTACAGGCATTGTAAATTCACTGTTTATTGCTATGTAGGGTTAATAGTGCTGTCACCAGTAATTTATTTAAAATTACGTTTCTATCGTTTCTCCTTGACACTGTTGAATCCCCCCCAAAAAAATTTAACTATCCCAAAACTGATCTAATCCGCAACTGATCTAATCCCGAATCGCTGTCACCACTGTAGTATGACGGCTGACCGGCTCCACAACTCTAGGTCTCGGGTTCGAAACCCGGCCTACGACCACAGTTACTGACCGAGCCGATTAACCGACATACTAACTTGATAGCATGGATTAGAGCGGGAATGCTAACTAACTGGAGGCAATGAGTAAGTGACTCAGGCATGAGTCAACAATATTTATTAATGAATAAACCTACATCAATACCACTGATAAACAACTTAGTGTTCAATGTTAATACATACCATAAACCCAATAAACGAATTCAATGCAGATATTTATTATCCACGTTATTAAACACACCTATATGACCATAGTTCCACTCAACAATTTATGTTTATTTATTTTATTCAAATCCCAACTATATCTACACAAATTATTATCTCACATCTTCAATGTTACGTGCTTCAGCCTGAGGGGCTAAATCACACAATGAGAATAATAGCTAGAAGAGTTATTTTTCTCATGCAATAAATCAATAAACATATTAATATAATTATGTACAAGTTTCCATTACTTACGTATTACAGTACTCTAGAGAGTAGTGCCTTCCTTTTTTACCTCTAGCTTTCTGATCGGAGACTGAACTTGTTTGGGTTTTAAAAACTGCTGCTTTATATAGTAAAAATCCTTTACCCTGTTCTTTAATCTGATTTGGGTTTAACGATGACTCTATTAACTCGTTCTTTAATCTGATTGGTTAAAGATGACGTATTCGCGACATTGTCTTAAAGTTACCTAAGTTCGTGGAATCTGCTTGTTAATGATAATTAGTTTCGAGGAAACTTTACCTGGTTCTATCCGGATTTAACTGACTTTTAATGACATCCTGCTGTAATAAAATATCGTCCAATTCCTAGAATCTGCCCATACTCTAATCACAATTCTTCGAATCTGCTCACTATGCTGATTGCATTCCTTACCTTGAAATATGATGAAATGCTCGTGATGTTTTATCTAAATATCAAGCTTGAACTTGCTTGTTGCTTCTACATACCTTGCTAAATAAAACGTTGATTCCAGTCTACTACAATATGTTTGCTAAATATTATTCATTTAAGTGTTGTCTAAATAATGAATAGAATAAAAGTTAGAACGTGATAAGTGATGCGCCGTTCAGCAGGCGCCAACTTGCGAAATAAGGATTTATACCCAATACTAGTCACGTGACCTATCGATCGTTTTAAGCTCCGCCCATTTCGAGTCGTCAATTGTTGTAAAGTTTCTATAGTTACGTATTATACACCTCTAAAAACTTATATTAACATCTTTATTTCTATGGATTCTGGCAAAACTCATTAAACTTTTTTCTTTCAAATGAAACTACATCACCATTACCTTAATGTCCACGTAAAATATGAACATTGTAGCCCCACCCGTTTGGTCAGAATCGGTCCAAATATCACGAAAATATCGCATTAAAAATCGAAAAAATAAAAATAAAAAACGATATCCATGAGAAATATTTCTTCGATTGTATCCAAAAACGTGGCAGGTCTAAGTTTAGAGATTTCGAAGGTCCCCTCCAATTTTCATCAAGATCGCATAATTATGCCGTCTGCCCGGTAGAGCGCGAACATACATTTTTTTTAACAAAACCCAAGCTATAATTTTTTTAAGGGGTCAGTGAAATTGAAGTCTTTGCTTCGTTTATCCAATAACCGTGAAATATGTATTATTATTCTACATACCTTGTATTTTGATCAACATGAGATAAAAAGATCATAGAATGTCTGAATATAAAACACTAAGATGACATTTAGATCGTCTCTGACAACAAAAACAAAACAGAGTTCTTGGGGGCGGTAACTAGCGCTAGAAATGCTCATGTGGAAGAAAGTGGGAATAACTTATCAACAATCAAAACCTGTTGCGTGGACAGGCAGGGAACGAGGAGCCACGAGTAGCATCTAGGAGGACGTGCTTCCTACACTGAATAAAAATGTCATACAATTAATGCCGGTGACAATTTTCATTGTTCTTCTGCTAAACTGCTGGTTTAGATGGCTGTGGAAGGCAGTGGAAAATAAAATTTGTTTTGTTTGTTGTTGCTGTGGAAATGTTTGATTGTTTTCGAGTTGTTCAGGCTTAACCAGTCATCCACCTTATCCCGTCATATCTATCTTCTGCTCATCGGAACGCTTTGTTCGTCAGTTGTAATGTAAATACCGGCCTCTGATGGCCATAAATTACGGTTTGATGGGGGTGCCTGATGATGAGAACGCGGCGTCGTGGATTTTTCCAGGCTGTATTATTGATTATTTGGGGGGTTAATTTGGGGAATAGCGGATCATCCGCCAGATAATTGTACAGTGTGATGTGGGTGGGGGCGAAAATGAGTTTACAGTAGGAACGGTTTTGTTATTCCCGTCTCTTCCCTTACCGGTATCGGGATAAAATGTTCGGATCGCGACGACCGGCAATACACAACTGAATCAAGATCAGATCAAAGAAGTTTGTTTAAAACTTGTGAGAATGAAGCCTATGCTTCATTTGTAATTTATACTTGCGTGAAGTTGTGTCTGGGTTTATATTTTTACATTTTGACTGAATTATAGCAATCGTAAAAGTTCTCCCCGACTGGGGATTGAACCCAGAACCTCCGGCTTTACGCACCGATGATAACCAACTGAGCTTTTGGGGCCTAAAGCAAATCTTTACTAAATTACTATTCGTTGTAGCTTGCGACGTAAAAGAACATAATTGCGATCTAGCGGATCAAGGAGGCAACTTCTCATTTGCATTTGTTTTAGTTACCAGCGCAAACACCAGCAGCACTGTAGCTAAAAAAGACCGCGGCCTTCTAGACTAGCGCCTTCTTTTTTAACACAAGGCCTACTGGATAATGTACCTTGCCGTTACGATCTTTGTGGACATGATAGCTATATTGCTGCTGGTGTTTTCACTGGTAACTAAAACAAACGCAAAATGTGTTATTCAACCTAACGGCCTCCAATTCTACTTGCAGCTCTTCTCTAGAAGGCAGTGTTCCACCTATTTGGACTAGAAGCCATTTGCAATATAAACCAGGTCTTATTCCGTAATATGGGAGTGTCCGCTTGTGCCAAAACACGTTCTTTCTCCAATTTGTGTTTTGTATTCAATTGAATGTAAATATTTTAAATTACATTTTCATTGGCGACCATATTTCAATTATTCCAATCATTTTTTAATTTTTTATTTTATTAAATTTTAAGTTAGTTTATTAGCTAAAACCCCAATTACTAACTAACTTAAAATTCATAAAAAAATGATTGGAATAATTGAAATATGGTCGCCAATGAAAATGTAATATAATTAAAATATCGTTTACCGTGTTCACTCTCCTTCCTAGCTTGATACGTATGGAGTGATCGTTCTGAATGCAGTGTCAGGAGGTTGTCGCACCTCACCAGTTTTACAGTGGCGGCTGGAAGAATTGGGATGTACTCGGTCCTGGTAGACGCCATTACTTCTTGGATGTGATCTGCAAGAGATAGGTTTTGTGTGTTACTACAACATGATGAAGAAACATTAAGTTTCGTTTATATATAATCCTATAATTTAAGAAAAATCCACTTGTCAATTATTTTCTATGCATTCCAAGTTCAATTATTTAGAAATGTAAAATATGCACTTAAATGTATTGCCTACGCTCAGTTACTTTTAAAGAATCACTTATTCAGGTGCACAGCTGTTTCATTGGATTTGTACTTGCAGAGAATGCTGATCGAGTGGCTCCCACTATGACAAGAATAACTTTTAAAAAGGGCTAAGCAAGGTATGGGTCATCTTGTGGTTGTTGAGGTGACTCTTCCTTGGAACCTCGAGGGACATACAGAGCAAGAGAACCGATTCCTGCTGGGCCTAGGCCCTAGGCTTAGATCAAATTCAAGTTAAAGTTGTGTATTTATTATTATTATTATTATTATTATTATTATATTATTATTATTATTATTATTATTATTATTATTATTATTATTATTATATTATTATTATTTTTTAGTTTTTGTTTTAGTTTTAATTAGATTTTGCTATAAACATGGGCATATACATGGTGCAAGTATGGCTTGGCCTCATCATTATCTTACTAACCACATCAATGCTAATAGTCCAACCAAGGGATGTTATTGCTATACCGGTATCTGGAATGGAACGTTTGACTTGGGCCCTAATATGCATTATGCAAATGAAAATTGAAGTATTAAGATGAAAGATATGAAAATTATTTACATCATAATGTAACCTGCAAAATAAGAAATCAATGATTAAATAAGTGGTAGCCTATTTTTGTATTTATTGCATTCAAAATGTGCAACCGACTTCTGAAATTGACGTTCAGCAGTTTGCTATTTGTGTTCAAAATCGCTTTAAGTCCGTTGGATAATGTGTTCGCGCGCTCAGTTTACACAATATCAAGTCTCCAAAACCTCCGCACAGGCGCGAGCGTTTGCAAATTGATGCGTCAATTTAACTAATTAAAAATGGCTATTTGCCGTTTAATTATGCTTTTTTAATGCAACAAAGTATTTTACTTATTTTGTTTGATATGGTTTTAGCTTGTGCAGCATGGGAATGCACAAACAGAAAAAATAAGAAATTATTGCATAATGGAATTTAGTAATCATTTAGTGTCAAAGGCAATATGCTCACCTGTCAAACTGACGGCACTCTTTAAAAATATTTGGGATACAAATCGTTTCCCATCTCATCCCCCCCAGGGTCCACTAGATGCTTATGCTAAGCTGCTGTAAGCTGGGTCTTCTCACCTGATGTAAACAAACCGCCATCTTAGTTCCCTGCGTGTGTTTTAAAAATAATCTGGAGCGCTCCGAACACGCTCTGTAATATTATCCGTAGCAGAATTTTATATGTTTTTGTTTTGTTTTGACAGATCATGGACAGCAAAGATTGGGCATTGTGGATTATTATCAATACTACCATTGATATTAGGCCTACCTTTGTGTTTAGAATGTAGTTACAACTCCACGATAAAAGATTGTATGTGCATAAGCCTAGGCTAGGCCCTCGTCTTTGACTTTGTGTGGTTTTTTTCATAGACAAAGGCCTAGACCTTGTAGAAGTCGTCGTAGAGCTTAGGTCTCGCGTTCTTAGGCCTAGGGCTAGGCCCTAGAAAGATCAGATTCAAGTTCAAGTTTGCCTCATGAGGTTTTGGTTTATAGGCCTACATGGTGCAATAGGCCTATGGCTTGGACTCATCTTTATCTTACCAACCACATCATCAATGCTAATAGGCCTTATGCCTACCGGTATCTGGACAGTTTGCCTCGGGTCCTAATATCCATTATGCAAATGAAAATTGACATATGAAGTTGAAAGATATGAAAATTATTTACATCATAATGTTACCTGCCAACATAAGAATCAAAGATTATATAGGTGGTAGCCTATTTATGTATTTATTGCATTCAAATGTACAACCGACATTTGAAATTGACGTCCAGCTGCAGTCTGCTATTTGTTTACAAAATCTCTGTAAGGTCCATTGGATAATGTGTTCGCGCACTCAGTAGACACATTATCAAGTAGGCCTTGACTTAGGGAACTAAGATGGCGCTTATACATTGTGGAAGTACAAGCGAAGACCCACCTTACAGCAGCTGTTAGGTATCTAGTGGACCCTGATCCCCCCATCCCATCATGCAAACCGTAATTTCAAGGTGGCTTCAAATGTCACGGAAGTGAACCTAGACTGCGGGTCTAACCTACTATACTTGGTCCAACGAAATAATGCAGATGCTTGGTTGTGGTGGGGGTAGAATGAATGCGCGGTAAATGGAATGTCACCTTCGTGTACGAAAGAGTAATATATTTTACCAAAGCAAGCAAAAATTATCTGAGCTACCACAGAGTTTCTCCGTGTGCAAGATCCACTATGAGCTAGCGTGAATAGAATTGACAAAGTTGTTATGTTGGGAAAACAATTTCGAGCCACCTGCATTCTTTCGTTGGGACCACTATATAGATGTTTAATATCAATGAACTTGACTTAGTAGTTGTTGTTGTTCTCCATTCCCGGTTGGAACGTTAGAACATTTTAAGCCTTGGCCTAGACGAAAGCATCATATCACACTCAGGACAACCCATACAGTGTTATTAATTGCATATTGTATTGATACACACGTCTGCCTTTACCCATTTGATTTATGTGTTATATATGTCTTAGACTAAATATACACCTCGGTCTATTTTGAACGGGATCCTAGCTTGGCCCTACGCCGAAGAAACCAAAACCTAAAGGATATTACCTTGAAGTGAACTGTCCTTGTGGTAGGCTAAGGGGATAAACTTATGCAGTATATTCAAGGCCCAGACCTACTAGAGCTAGATGCATAATAGCTACTAGTTATAAAACCATTAAGACATACCTTATAGTGTGCTCAACATTTCCATCTTCGAAAAGACACACGGAAATAAATAGAAACAAACCATCACTCAAAACAATATCAACACACAGAGAGCCGCCATGACAGGAATACGTACGTAGTGTGCCACACACTCGAAGAGACAAAGAGCTCCAGAAGAAAGATGCGCATCGTGATGAGTTGTTGTTGTAGTACTATTTTGTCCTGATTTGTGTTCATAACTTAACACGCAAATGTGTCACATCGTCCAGTTCTGAACTTTAAGTTTAACGATACAAATTTTAATATGCACTTGGAAAATATTTAATTGGCAATATATTAGGCAAATGTGCCTTTCACTTTCTCGTTATCCCCTTGACTTTTTTGTAACCCGGAATGCTGTGAACCGTGATTTTCCCACGAATAAATTAAACTACATGATTACATTTTCATATTTTTATTAACCTTAGGGGGTATTCAACCGCTAAAATAAAAAATATATTTCGTTCAGGCTAGCTAGTTATGAATTAATAATTAACAGAAAAATTATTGTGTCCACCATTGACCCCCAAAAAATTGTCAAACTTGGTGTGTTTCGAGCTAGGTCCCATCGGCAAAAATCTCCCATTAGAAATAACATGGGGACGATCCTTATGCCCCGTGACCTTTGAGGATTTCGATCCAAAAAAATATTGGCCATTATTGACGTACTCTACAGCCTTTTCTGTAAATCCTATATATTTTGTTTTGTAATTTTTTAGTCAAAATGCAGATTACCAAGAAGGGGTGTGATTTTGGAATACATATTTTTGAGTGTTTGAGACTATAATTGTGCCTTGTTTCAAGACACGATGTTACAAAGGGCCATTTTTGATTGGTTTTTAGCTCTTGTATCTATGTGGAAATGAAAAATTCATTTAAAATCACAGTTACAAGATATAATTTTTTAAACTGTCATTTATGTGTAGTAATATGCTATAGATTATAAGGTAAAAAATTTTTTTTGGGTTAATAGCCCCTTTTACAAAACAACCGTTTTTTAACGTCTCCCAACAACTGTTTTCTTGATAATTAAACGTTTCAAAACCACAAGGAGCCGTTTATATTCGACAAGATGGTTTCCGCTCCTTATTTGAAAAATACTTATCGTACTTAAAAGTGACAAATAACATTACCGGGGTTCGATTCAAGTCACATACAGAAGTTGTTTTCACTTTCATAAACTTGAACCTAATTACCTCTTACCAATATATATTTTGTAAACTTTTAAAAAGTGACCTGTTATATGCTTCTATTAATTAACACTCAATGAAAACCAAACAACATTCCAAAATCTGTTTTAAAACATCATTGTGTACGACTACGAAGTTCAACATCACAATGAAATATGCGTAGGAATTCTATTAATCAAACCAAAAATGTGCGTTTGTACCATTTAAAACTACACCTCCATTTTCCTACGCAGAAATGTGAAGTTTTTTTTATGTTTTAACCTTGTAGTCACACCATTTTTAAATTTCGTCCAAAAATTGCAATCGTTTGGGAGGCACCTAAAGCCTCCTACCAGCGCTCAGTTTTGCATGTCATGCCAGGCTTGCACAAGCCAAATTGTTATTGTTATTGCTGTGTTTTGAGATTTGCGCATGCCAAAATGGTGGCTTGAAAGATATCAGACTGTGCTTGATAACCTGAGCTCATGCCCCAGCAAAAGAACAGTAAGTTGGTACGAGTGTGGCAAGAGGGCAAGATAACTGTGCAAGCTCGTTAGCAACCGATCGCAAGCCTTTATTTTGGGCTCATGATCACCAAGGGGCACGGATTAAGCTGTGTTGTGGTTTGTGAAGTAAAAACATAACCTGACTGTTTACTTTATTTTTTTGTTTGTGCAAACAAAACTCAACGCAGTTTTGCATGTTCAAGCAAAATTGACTTGCAGAACTGAGCGTGGGTGGGGGCCATTACGCTAGGGCTGGTATACGGTGGCGCTACGACTGTGAGATAGCGGCAGTGCAGAACTGAGCGGGGGTGGGGGCCATTACGCTAGGGCTGGTACTACGGTGACGCTACGACTGTGAGATAGCGGCAGTGCAGAACTGAGCGGGGGTGGGGGCCATTACGCTAGGGCTGGTACTACGGTGACGCTACGACTGTGAGATAGCGGCAGTGCAAAACTGAGCGTGGGTGGGAGCCATTACGCTAGGGCTGGTACTACGGTGGCGCTATACGAGTGTGTGGAAAGTGGCAGTGCAAACCCCAAGTGATTTGGGAACAGAATTTGCTAACAACCAGATGTAATTTCATTTTTGGCATGGATATTGCCATAATAAACATAGGCTTCCCCATTTTTGATCCAGACACTACTAATTAATATTTAGATTTGAATTTGGTGGAAGTGCCGGTTTGGATGAATAAAATCTATTTTCAAAATAATGTACCTATATTTTTTGTAAATACGTTTGATTCAAATGGAAACGTGTTTATTTGCAGCGTGGCATACGAACAAGACCGTGAGATAGCGCTGGTCTTGGCAGCTAGGCCTATACTAGAAGCCTATTATATTCTTGAAAAATGGATTCATAAATAATTTCAAATTAACGTTATTAGATCTATGCTATCGTTAGGTCGTACAGAAAAGCCAATAATATTTTACAAAACTAGCCTCTCAATTTTTTTAAATTCACTATAAACCAATTAACCAGTTCGAGTATTTCTATTGTTAGTTTGTTACTGTATGATTGGATGAGCGTAGCAGCGATTTTTGGATGAACGTAGCGTGTTTTTTTTTGTTTGTTTTTCTGTCTGTTTGTTTGCACGATTCCGGGCAAACGGCAAATGCGATCTTGATGAAATTTTTAGGGGACCTTCGAAATCTCTGAACTTAGACCTGCCACGTTTTTGGGTACAATCGAATAAATATTTCTCGTGAATATCGTACTTTTACGATTTTTTTCGATTTTTAGTGTGATATTTATGTGACATTTGGGCCGTTTTTACCAAACGGGTGGGGCTAGAACGAACATATTTCCCATGGACATTAAGGTTATAGTAATGTATTGCTTTTTAAAAGAAAAAGTTGAAAACATTATCCAGAAACCATATAAATAAAGGTTTTTAATTAAGTTTTTGAGGTATTTAATAACAATTAACAAGTAACAATAGAAACTTGACATCAATCACCTACAATGCGTTAAAAAAGCACTTGATGAGTAAAGAGATCCCACGCAAACTAAAAACTTACAAAAAAGCTCATCCATCAACGCGACGGGACTTAAGCGTTTTTGGATGAGCGTAGCGAGCGTAGCGAGCGAAGCGAAGATTCCATTTCACTACACTGGAGAAAAAAATCCGGAATGTTTTTTTTTTTTTTTTTTTTTTTCTTTCTTTCTTTCTTTCTGTATTTTTGTCTGTTTGTTAACACGATTCCGGCTAAACCGATACTCCGATTGCGATGAAATTTTATGGAGACCTTCGAAATCTCTGAACTTAGAACTGCCACGTTTTTGAGCGCAATCGGAAAATTATTTCTCATGAAAATCGAAATTTTACACGTTTTTTCTTTTTTTAAACAAGTCTTTGACTTATAACACCTACATGCTTTATCCTATTGTAATGAATTTTTCACAGAACCTTAATTTTATGAATTAATATATTCTTGTAAAATTTGAGCGCAATCGAATAATTATTTTTTTATAAAAATTGCAATTTTACGATTTTTTTCTTTTTTAAAAATTATGATTAATTAAAAAAATTAAGTCAATTTTTTTATTGGATGAGCGTAGCGAGCGTAGCGAGCGAAGCGAAGATTCCATTCTACTACACTGGAGAAAAAAATCCGGAATGTTTTTTTTTCTTTCTTTTTTTTTTTTTTTTTTGTATTTTTGTCTGTTTGTTAGCACGATTCCGGCTAAACCGATACTCCGATTGCGATGAAATTTTATGGAGACCTTCGAAATCTCTGAACTTAGAACTGCCACGTTTTTGAGCGCAATCGGGAAATTTTTTCTTATAAAAAACGCAATTTTACGATTTTTTTCGATTTTTGAAATTTCTTCGACTTATAACACCTACACGCTTTATCCGATTGTAATGATTTTTTCACATAACCTTAATTTTATGAATTAAGATATTCGTGTGAAATTTGAGCGTAATCGAAAAATTATTTTCTCATGAAAATCGAAATTTTACGGGTTTTTTCTTTTTTAAAACGATTCTTTGACTTATTACACCTACATGCTTTATCCTATAGTAATGATTTTTTCACAGAACTTTAATTTCATCAATTTATATACTCTTGTTAAATTTGAGCGCAATCGAATAATTATTTCTTATGAAAATTGCAATTTTACGATTTTTTTTTTTTAATTACGATTTGTTAAAAAAATTAAGTTAATTTTTTTTTTATTTAATTTAATTTAAAAAAATATTCGACTTTGTAATAATTTTGTCACAGAACAACAGAAAATCCTCATAACACATGGCAGCTCAATGCACCAATTACGCTCATCCAACAACGCGGCGGGACTTAAGCGTTTTCCTAGTCCTAGTACTTTCTATGAAGTTGTACCTTAATGATCCATTATTTGTTCAATTTCTAAAATAAATAATAATTGGATGAGCGTAGCGAGCTAAGCGAAGATTCCATTTCACTACACTGGAAAAAAAATCCGGAATGTTTCTTATTGCGTTTTTTTATTCATTCTTTCTTACTTTTTTTTGTATTTTTGTCTGTTTGTTAACACGATTACGGCTAAACCAATACTCCGATTGCGATGAAATTTTATGGAGGTCTTCGAAATCTTTTAACTTAGAACAGCCACGTTTTTGGGCACAATCGGAAAATTATTTCTTATGAAAATCGCAATTTTACGATTTTTTTTCGATTAAAAAAAAATCGATTTACCACACCTACATGCTTTGTCCGATTGTAATGTTTTTTCACAGAACCTTAATTTCATGAATTGATATATTCATGTGAAATTTGAGCGTTATCAAAAAACTATTTTTTACGAAAATCGCAATTTTACGCCTTTTTTCGATTTTTAAAATTTCTTCGGCTCAAAACACCTACATGCTTTATTCGATTGTAATGATTTTTTCACAGAACCTTAATTTAATGAATTAATTATTCGTGTTAAATTTGTGCGCAATCGAATATTTATTTCTTATAAAAATTTCAATATTACGATTTTTTCCTTTTTAAAATAACGATTAATTAAAAAAATTAAAAATTAAAGTTAATTTTTTATTTTATTTTATTTTTAAAAAAATTTTCAACTTAGTGAAGATTTTTTTACAGAACAACAGAAAATCCGCATAACACATGGCAGCTCCAATGCATCAATTACGCTCATCCAACAACGCGGCGGGATGGATGAGCGTAGCAAAGACTTCAATTTCACTGACCCCCCCCCCAAAAAAAAATTTTTTTGCTCTGCTGTTTTTTGTTTTGTTTTGTTTTTTCTCGTTAAATAAATAAATAAATAAATAAAATAAATAAATTGTATTTAGAGTCTACCCACTCAGTTATATAACTGTTTTCCAGTGGGGGACAGTAAATCAAAGCGACTAAGCCTACCCTGTAGGCCCCGACGCTATCGACGAGTGAGTGATAGCCAAACAAAGATCGATTTTTTATCGGAAATATAGCAATCAGTGGTATGGACAGTGCGAACACCCACGGATCAACGCCAGAATCAACAAGGCCGATTCAGAACAACTCTAAATTTATTATCTGCGTTGTTGCTAGGACGGCTCCAAAGTCACCGTTTACAAACTCCTAAGACAAGAACTGAGGGACTCATGTCCAAATCAGAAGTTAAATAACTTGTGACTTTGACGGGAATCGAACCCTAAACCTTCTGCATTGGAAGCAGATACGCTAACAACAATCAAAACCAACAAGTCAAGCATTCTGTTTGTTTGCTCTCTACCGGGCAAATGGCACAACATGCGATCTTGATGAAAATTGGAGGGGACCTTCGAAATCTCTGAACTTAGACCTGCCATGTTTTTGGGTACAATTGAGGAAATATTTCTCGTGAATGTCGTACTTTTACAAATTTTTTTCCATTTTTAGTGTGATATTTTCGTGGCACTTGGGTCGATTTTGACCAAAGGGTGGGGCTACAACGTTTATATATTACATGGACATTAAGGTAATGGTGATTGCCTTTTGGAAGAAAAAGTTGAAAGTTAGCTAGAATCCATTGAAATAAAGGTTTTAATATGAGTTTTTTGAGGTGTAAAATAACAATTAACATGTTACAACAGAAACTTGACAACAATCATCTACAATGCGATCAAAAAGCCCTTGCAAAAGTAAATAGTTCCCACGCAAACAAAAACTTTCAAAGAAGCTCATCCATCAACGCGACTAAAAAAAGTGTTCGCGAAGCGGCCTTGTAATAATACTTCAAGTCGCTGTTAAGCTCTAGTATGGGGGTTTAGCCATTAGGGGTGGGACAATTAAACTTATTGTAATAGTTGATTTGAGGTTTCATGGCCTGTGTATTTAGTCAACGCATCAACGTTGAAAATTTTAAGCCTAGACGAAAGCAACATATCTCACTCAGGGCAATGCAAACTGTGATATTGAAGGCATATTGTATGTATACACTTGGAGGCCTAATCCCATTTATCTGTTGTGTTTATGGGAGCCTAGCTAAGCCCTACGTCGAAGACACCAAAACCTAGACGCTATTGCCTTGGTTTGAACTGTCCTAGTGGTATACGTTTATCCGTTTATGCAGCATATTCGAAGCCCAGTCCTACTGGAGCTGGATGTAGAATAGCTTCTAGTTATAAAAGCATTAAGACGTACCTTAGAGTGTGCTCAACATTCCGTCGTCGAAATGATAGCCGGAAATAAATTGAAACAAACCATTGATAAGAACAAAGTCAACACAGAGAGCCGCCATGACAAGGATTCGTACGTAGTTAGCTACACACTCGAAGACACAAAGAGCTCCAGAAGAAAGATATCCCATCGTGATCAGTTAATGTTGTTGTCCTATTTTGTCCTGATTTGTGTTTATTAACTCAAACACGCAAATATATTACATCGTCCATTTCTGATCCATAAAAATTTAAATATTCGCTTGGATAAGATTCAATTATCAGTATATGAGACAAATACGCTTTTCACTTTCTCTTTATCACCTTGACTTTTTTGTGACTCGGAATGCTGTAAACGGTGATTGTCCCATGAATAAATTAAACTGCATTTTTTTTAATTAACCCTTACAACACAAGCGCGTGTTTGTGAACGGCTCCAAACTGTTTTCTTAATGATTAAAATTTAAACGTTTCAAAACCACAATAAGTCGTTTATATTTTTTGACAAGATGCTATCCGCACGTCACCTGAATAAGACTTATCATTGGTAATAGTGGCGAATATCATTGATATAGAATTGAATCAAAATATGTTAAGAGCTTTGAGCGGGAGTTACAAAATAATGTTAATGTATGCATACATTAAACAGATCTCGCACAATTAATAAAAGAGGAAATCAGGTTCTGCTTGTAAGCCTTAATAACTTAGAACACAAAACATATAATTATTTGTGTCCGAGGCATTTCGCCGGTTTACCTGCGTCATCAACCCAGATCGTGCAACCCAGCAGATCTGAGAAGCAGCATGGGGCCTGGGTTAATTTCTGGTCACATAAATGATATCAATGGTGGACTGTACATTGTTTAAAGCAGAACAAGCCAACCCTGTCGGCGCCGAAGTCCACCGACGATCAAACAGTGGTCAATCGGACATCGATATATTTAATATCAAACACCGTCCAAACTAGTTGGTCACGACCAACCAGCGGGTGACGCCAGCATCAACAAGGTAAAATAGAATCAACTTTCACTTGTTTTTATTTTTCGTTGATAGGACATCTCAAACGTCATGTTAATATTTCAACCCATGATTATTAAGTGGGACTTCAGTCAATATTCGACGTTACAAATTTAAATTAATGTTTCAAAGGATGGGTCATCATTGTTAAGATTGTTTTTGTAGTTACAAAGTAGCAGGAACGCTAACCACTAGGATAGATTCGGGATAGACAAATTTTTTGTCAATTGTTGTCATAAAACATAATTAACAATGTATTAATTTAATCAATAAATATATATATTATATATATGAGTAGTAGACATTGCAGAGTAGTAGACATTGCATATATATATATATATATATATATATATATATATATGTTAGCACGTAGGTTTTCACGAACAGTCATAGATACATCCAAATTTGGTTTTAGGGTTTTTGTTCGTGTATTTCCTCTTCTCTCTAGCAGGCCTTCACAAGGACCATTGTCAGCTGGTCGACGTTTCGGCTGAATCACATCAGCCATCATCAGGACAAAACCCTAACAGCTCAGAAAAAACTACTGCTGCTGCCTCGACTGCAGACGTGGGAATGACCTCGCGTAACAACTCTGCTAGTTTATATACTCTCCAACTCAATGTACGTAATCAAGGTGCGCACGCAGCCCGACTCAGCCCGGGCAAAAACAAACAAACATTAAACCAGACGGCTTCGGCTACGTGTAGTCGGACCTGTGTATTCTTCCGCATCTATTGTTTGCGGCGAGGTGATACACTGTACATTAGGGGGCATGGGCATAGTTTGGGGGTGTTGAGATTGTATTGAGTGTGACACCAAGGCAGGCCTCCAAGATGCTGGCAAGACGAGTGCGTCATCCCTCCTGTTCATCGTGTGGGGGCGTTTGTGTATCTCTATTGCTTCTCTAATCACACGTTTGCGAAAGTGCTCTTCTCTTATCAGAGCACTGTGGTTGTCAAAGTCGATAGAGTGACCCGTTGTTGCGACGTGTTGGGCAAGAGAAGACGTCTTTTCACCTTTCCGTACAGCTAGCTTGTGTTCTTGAACACGAGCCAAGATTCTTCGGAACGGAATTAAACCAGTTCCTCTTACATTTGAACAACCAACACACTAACATCAAGTTTACGATGGAAGTGGAAGAACAAGGACAACTTCCGTTTCTTGACGTGTTGTTAATTAAAAAAAGTAATGGGTTACTTGGCCACACTGTTTTTCGCAAGAACACCCACACAAATAGGCTTTTGAACGGTATGTCCCATCATCACCCGGGACAACTGAACGCGGTCGTGCAGACACTAGCAATTCGTTCAATCCGTCTGACTGACAACGAACATATGGATGAGGAGTGTAAACAGTTACGCAACATACTGATCGCTAATGACTTCTCTGAACACGTCGTAACGAGAGCGTTAAAACGCGCGAAAGAGAACATTGTGCGTACAAGACCAGACGACGAAACTAAACCACGCTGCACTGCGCTCCTGCCCTATGTTCAAGGTGTTACGGATAGAATCGGCAAGCTGTTACACCAACACAACATCAGGTGAGTTAACCGGACGGACCGCCAAATATCATCTTTTTTGAAGAACGTTAAAGATGTGGATCCACTGCATAATCATGGAGTGTACGAGATCCCATGCGTGTCTTGCGAAAAAACTTATATTGGGCAGACAAATCGAAGAATCTTGGCTCGTGTTCAAGAACACAAGCTAGCTGTACGGAAAGGTGAAAAGACGTCTTCTCTTGCCCAACACGTCGCAACAACGGGTCACTCTATCGACTTTGACAACACACGTGCTCTGATAAGAGAAGAGCACTTTCGCAAACGTGTGATTAGAGAAGCAATAGAGATACACAAACGCCCCCACACGATGAACAGGAGGGATGACGCACTCGTCTTGCCAGCATCTTGGAGGCCTGCCTTGGTGTCACACTCAATACAATCTCAACACCCCCAAACTATGCCCATGCCCCCTAATGTACAGTGTATCACCTCGCCGCAAACAATAGATGCGGAAGAATACACAGGTCCGACTACACGTAGCCGAAGCCGTCTGGTTTAATGTTTGTTTGTTTTTGCCCGGGCTGAGTCGGGCTGCGTGCGCACCTTGATTACGTACATTGAGTTGGAGAGTATATAAACTAGCAGAGTTGTTACGCGAGGTCATTCCCACGTCTGCAGTCGAGGCAGCAGCAGTAGTTTTTTCTGAGCTGTTAGGGTTTTGTCCTGATGATGGCTGATGTGATTCAGCCGAAACGTCGACCAGCTGACAATGGTCCTTGTGAAGGCCTGCTAGAGAGAAGAGGAAATACACGAACAAAAACCCTAAAACCAAATTTGGATGTATATATATATATATATATATATATATATATATGCAGCCATTGTATTTTCGGGTAGTCCGTGTGGTTTTATTATTAGTTCCAACGTTTCGGGCAGTTCTCCCTGCCCATCTTCAAGGAAATTTAAAACATAAAACAATATCAAAACAAACAAAACCTTACTTCTTAACAAACACTGCAACTGGATACAAAGACAAAACCAAAAAGCTTAGAAAACATAGGTACTAATGACAACATATTATGAACATCCAGATATTTTAAAAACTGTGAAGACATCAACACACTCTATTACTTTTTAGATGACCTCAGCGTACGAGTAGATGGCTTAAGGGGTTCTTGTTGAGTTTTCTTCCTCTTGTCAACTCTTGTTGTCGGAGGTGGACGGCCTAAAAACATGTCCACAGGGAGAGCTTTTGGTTGAATATGACAGCCTTGCAAAACATGTTTCCATGTGGCTGGAAGTCTTTTAGCATCGTCCCGTGTGTTCATGTTGTGTTTCCGTTTCTCCATCTCCACCGCCTCTCTTACGATTCGGGAAACTGCGTTTCTGCCTTACGTCCAAGGAACCACTGATAAAATAAGCCGTTTACTCAAAAAACAGAATATAAGAACTGTTTTTAGCACGGATCGGAAGATTTCATCTATGTTACGTAACGCTAAAGACACCATTCCTAACGAGTCCCATGGTATATATGAAATTCCGTGTGGAAGCTGCGAAAAGACTTACGTAGGAAGAACTAACCGTAAAATATCTGTCCGCATCGACGAACATAGAGTTGCAGTTAGACGTATGGAAACCACCTCAGCTCTTTTCCAACATGCTTTCGACAAGGAGCACTGGATTAACTTTGATGAAGCTAAAACCTTAGCCAAAGTGGAACATGAAGTGCCCCGAATCGTAAGAGAGGCGGTGGAGATGGAGAAACGGAAACACAACATGAACACACGGGACGATGCTAAAAGACTTCCAGCCACATGGAAACATGTTTTGCAAGGCTGTCATATTCAACCAAAAGCTCTCCCTGTGGACATGTTTTTAGGCCGTCCACCTCCGACAACAAGAGTTGACAAGAGGAAGAAAACTCAACAAGAACCCCTTGAGCCATCTACTCGTACGCTGAGGTCATCTAAAAAGTAATAGAGTGTGTTGATGTCTTCACAGTTTTAAAATATCTGGATGTTCATAATATGTTGTCATTAGTACCTATGTTTTCTAAGCTTTTTGGTTTTGTCTTTGTATCCAGTTGCAGTGTTTGTTAAGAAGTAAGGTTTTGTTTGTTTTGATATTGGTTTATGTTTTAAATTTCCTTGAAGATGGGCAGGGAGAACTGCCCGAAACGTTGGAACTAATAATAAAACCACACGGACTACCCGAAAATACAATGTCTGCATATTCAATCCGTGAAAGTCTGCGATATAACATATATATAATAACATATATATAACATATATATATATATATATATATATATATATATATATATATATATATATACATATTTAATAGCACCAGAACTTGTTTTAACATTATTCTCCCGCAAGCGGCAAAGGGTGACAACATACAAGGTTCGTTTACAGACTTTGGCGATTCTCGTCACCCCTTTAAAAATACTATTTTAACATTAATAAAAACATAAAAACAAGATGAGACATATTAAAAACATAACGGTAAGTTTACAAAGGACGACTCTCAAATTGGGCATTCTCTTCCCGAGCAGACCAGTACATCGAAGCCAGTAGCTCATCCCCGGTCTTCCCCATGGTTTCCAGCTGTACTCGAATCAATTGTAAGGCAGCGCAATCGAGAATGTCTGCCGCATCTTGTTCACCTTGCTTACACAGTGGGCATGTGACATCCCTCTTGAGTCTTGATCCCTATTCTCTTGAGGTGTCTGTATAAGAAGTCATGGCCAGTGGTGGTGCGAAAAAGCTCAACCGATGTTCGTCCGGGATAATTTCCAGATCGAATAATTTTCGTTAAAAGTATTACCAGAATGTATTTTTAAATTCTCCGGATAGTAGTGAGAGGTCTAGAGGTTGACCAGTTAATGTGTTTAGATGTGAGGAAGATAGAGTTGAGATGAAGATAGAGGAGTGAAGAAGATAAGGAGGGAGGGAGGGTAGGAGATACAGGGTAAGAAATATAGAGCAATGAGAAAGATAGATATGGGCGGGCAGATATTGGGTTCATATTTGGTACCTTGCCTAGGCGGTCCCATTGAAAGTAAGGGCTTTGATAAGACAAGTGAGTGCAGCGAACGTAGCCTACAACGCAAGTCGAACGGGCCATCATAGTGATTAATTTGTCTGTTTGTTAAATGTCTGTAAAATGTTTGTCCGGTCCCGTACGGCCGAACGGCTGAATAGATTGAGCTGAAATTTTAAACAGTCACCCGTGACCAGTTAACTGAGAACTGATCACAAAATTAGCACTATTCGTTGCGATTTAAACCTACAAGAAAAAATCAATTGAAAAATAGCCTTAATTAAAATGTGTAGTTCTTATTTTAACGACAATGGTTTTGTTTTTAAAGAAGTCATATTTATCGAATAGTTTTTGTCTGGCTTTGATTGTATGCCGTGACCTAGGTGTGTCGAATCTTGCACGCTCAAGGTTCCCTTTAATTCCGTTGGGAGATTGAGCAAACCTTGCAATCTTTACTCGTATTTCGTACCTGCTATGTTTTCCATAGTATTGTATGTATTTCAAAACATGTTTTAAACCGGTTCCCACTCGAACACCGAAGTTAAGCAGCCTTCAGGCGTGGTCAGGTGTAGAGTGGTAGTCTAAAAATAAACCGGTTGTAACGGCTTCGTC
>JAMZAV010003871.1:0-32066 GCA_024449915.1 Sweltsa coloradensis | reverse complement strand
CTATTTTTCGTCAGTTTGATTTTGTAAGAATGTCAGATTGGCAATTGCATTTTGTCAGGTTGTTAGTTATAGTCATTTTCATATTGTAAGTTTGTCATTTTGTCAGATTTAAATTTTCACAGTTTGACAGTTTCATTTTGATAATTTGCTAGTTTTCGTCAGTTTGATATTGTAATATTGTCAGTTTGTCAATAACATTTTGTCAGTTTGCTTGTTTTCATCATTTTCAAATTGTCACTTGATAATGTACGCAGATGACATCGCACTATACACGGAAAACCTCGCTCAGCTTCAATACACTTTACTAAAACTCAAAACATGGTGTGAAAGCAACCATTTAGAAGTAAATGTCAACAAAACAAAAGTTGTTAAGTTCAGAAAAGGGGGGAAGTTAGCCAAAAGCGATGTGCTTTTCTATGGTACTGACAAAGTCGAGTTTGTATCTTCTTTCAAATATCTGGGTATCTTACTCCATTATAAAGGTACTTCTTTTTCTCCCCACATCAAAGCAAGATGTTCCTCTGCCATAAAAGCCATGCACCTTATCTCCAAATTATACTCACTCTCAATCTCTTGTGCTATGAAACTCTTCCACCTTAAAATTTCCCCGATTGCTTCCTACGGCATCGAAATCATATGGCCCTACCTCTCCCAAGCCAATCTCACACAATTAGAATCGGTTAAGACCCTATATATGAAAAAGATCCTTTCTCTATGTAAATTTACTCGTTCGCGCTTGGTATATGAGATGGTAGATGAATCATTGTTTGTTGCTGACCTACAGTTCAAATTTAACCTAAGCCAATCAGACGCCTTTCGTACTGTCGTTCATAACTGCATGACAAAACGCCTTGAAATAAGACCTGAATTCTTTACTATGGATCTGTTCAAAAATGATGATTGGAAAAAACCTCTTGCCAAAAACAGGCATGTGCTAACCCGTGTAGCAGCTCACGGTTTTCACCATTTGTTTTGTCTAGATAGAAAGTTCCATTCATCATATACAGACTGCAAATGCTCCCACTGTTCTAGGGATTGCGACCAGTATCATGTTTTTATATGTCCAGCTAGGACTCATTCCATTACTGATCTTGCCACAAAGGGTCTTATCTAGAATAAGGTACAAAAAGTAAAATATAGTCTGAAATGTTTAATTTAGCTCACGGTTTTCACCATTTGTTTTGTCTAGATAGAAAGTTCCATTCATCATATACAGACTGCAAATGCTCCCACTGTTCTAGGGATTGCGACCTGTATCATGTTTTTATATGTCCAGCTAGGACTCATTCCATTACTGATCTTGCACAAAGGGTCTTATCTAGAATAAGGTACAAAAAGTAAAATATAGTCTGAAATGTTTAATTTATTAAATTTTGTTGTTTTTATTCTGTTGTAAACTTGTAATTTTATTAATCATTTATCCTGTCATTGTCATAGCTGAAATGTAAATTGTAACTATTTGTGTAATTTGTATTGGTGTAATGTTGCCTATGTTACGCCATAGTTGGTGTTGTACTCTCTGGAGTTTAATAAAAGTTAAAAAAAAATAATTGTCAGTTTTTCATTTTCACAGTTTCATTTTGTCAATTTGCTAGTTTTCGTCAGTTTGATTTTGTAAGAATGTCAGATTGTCAATTGCATTTTGTCAGGTCGATAGTTATAGTCATTTTCATATTGTAAGTTTGTCATTTTGTCAGATTTTCATTTTCTCAGTTGACAGTTTCATTTTGAAAATTTGCTAGTTTTCTTTCAGTTTGATATTGTAAAAATGTCAGTTTGTAAATAACATTTGTCAGTTTGCTTGTTTTAGTTATTTTTCATATTGTAAGTTTGTAATTTTGTCAGTTTTTCATTTTCACTGTTTGACAGTTTCTTTTTGTTAATTTGCTAGTTTTCGTCAGTTTGTTATTGTAATATTAACAGTTTGTCAATAACATTTTGTCTGTTTGCTTGTTTTAGTCATTTTTAAATTGTCAGTTTTTTATTTTCACAGTTTCATTTTGTCATTTTGCTAGTTATCGTCAGTTTGATATTGTTATATTGTCAGTTTGTCAATAACGTTTTTTCAGTTTGCTTGTTTTAGTCATTTTCAAATTGCCAGTTTTTTTTTTTCAAAGTTTCATTTTGTCAATTTGCAGTTTTCGTCAGTTTGTTTTTGTAAGAATGTCAGATTGGCAATTGCATTTTGTCAGGTTGTTAGTTATAGTCATTTTAATATTGTCAGTTTGTCAAAAACATTTTGTCAGTTTGCTTGTTTTCATCATTTTAAAATTTGTCAGTTTTTCATTTCCACAATTTCATTTTGTCAATTTGCTAGTTTTCGTCATTTGATAGTGTTAGAATGTCAGATTGTCAATTGCATTTTGTCAGGTTGTTAGTTTTATTTTATTTTTATATTGTTAGTTTGTAATTTTGTCAGTTTTTCATTTTCACAGTTTGACAGTTCATTTTGGTTATTTGCTAGTTATTCGTCAGTTTGTTATTGTAAGAATGTCAGTTTGTCAATTGCATTTTGTCCAGTTGTTAGTTTTATTTCATTTTGATATTGTAAGTTTGTAATTTGTCAGTATTTCATTTTCACATTTTGACAGTTTCATTTTGTTAATTCGCTAGTTATTGTCAGTTTGATATTGTAATATTGTCAGTTTGTAAATAACGTTTTTTCAGTTTGCTTGTTTTAGTCATTTTCAAATTGCCAGTTTTTCATTTTCACAGTTTCATTTTGTTAATTTGCTATTTTTCGTCAGTTTGATTTTGCAAGAATGTCAATTGTCAACTGCATTTTATCAGGTTGATATTTTAAGTCATTTTCATATTGGTAAGTTTGTAATTTTGTCAGTATTTCATTTTCACTGTTTGACAGTTTCTTTTTGTTAATTTGCTATTTCTCTTCAGTTTGATATTGTAATATTGTCAGTTTGTCAATAACATTTTGTCAGTTTGCTTGTTTTAGTCATTTTCATATTGTCAGTTTTTTATTTTCACAGTTTCTTTTTGTCAATATGCTAGTTTTCGTCAGTTTGTTTATTGTAAGAATGTCAGATGGTCAATTGCATTTGTTAGGTGTTAGTATTAGTCACTTTCATATTGTAATTTTGTAATTTTGTCAGTATTTCATTTTCACAGTTTGACAGTTTCATTTTTGTTAATTTGCTAGTTTTCGTCGTTTGATTTTGTAAAAATGTCTGATTGTCAATTGCATTTTGTCAGGTTGTTTTAGTTTTAGTCATTTTCATATTGTAAGTTTGCCATTTGGTCAGATTTTCATTTTCAAAATTTTTTTCAGTTTTATTTGTTAATTTGCTAGTTTTCGTAATTTTGATATTGTAATATTGTCAGTTTGTCAATAACATTTTTGTAAAGTTTGCTTATTTTCATCATTTTCAAAATTGTCAGTTTTTCATTTTCACAGTTTAATTATGTCAATTTGCTAGTTTTCGTCCGATTGATATTGTAAGAATGTCAGATTGTCAATTGCATTTTGTCAGGTTGTAAGTTTTAGTCTTTTTAATATTGTTAGTTTGTCATTTTGTCAGATTTTCATTTTTTACAGTTTGACGTTTTATTTTGTTAATTTGCTAGTTTTCGTCAGTTTGTTATTGTAATATTTTCTGTTTGTCAATAACATTTTGTCAGTTTGCTTGTTTTAGTCATTTTTACAATTGTCCGTTTTTAATTCTTCACATTTTCATTTTGTCAAATTTGCTATTTTCGTCAGTTTGATTTTGTAAGAATGTAAGATTTCAATTGCTTTTTGTCAGGTTTTTTAGTTTTAGTCATTTTCATATTGTAATTTTGTATTTTGTCAGATTTTCATTTTCACAGTTTGACAGTTTTATTTTGTTAATTTGCTAGTTTTCGTCTTTTTGATATTGAAAGAATGTCAGTTTGTCAATTGCTTTTTGTCCAGTTGTTAGTTTTAGTCATTTTGATATTGTAAGTTTGAAATTTTTGGGTCAGATTTCATTTCCCCAGTTTGACAGTTTCATTTGTTAATTTGCTAGTTATCGCAGTTGATATTGTAATATTGTCATTTTTGTCAATAACGTTTTTCATTTGCTTGTTTTAGTCATTTTCATATTGTCATTTTATCATTTTACAGTTTCATTTTGTCATTTTGCTAGTTTTCGTTTGTTTGATATTGTAAGAATGTCAGATTAATCAATTGCATTTTTCAGGTTGTAGTTTTTGTCATTTTCATATTGAAAGTTTGTAATTTTGCAGTTTTCATTTTCACAGATTGACAGTTTTTTTTTGTTAGTTTGCTAGTTTTCGTCAGTTTGATATTGTAATTTTTGTCAGTTTTTTAATAACATTTGTCAGGTTGTTAGTTATAGTCTTTTTCATATTTTAAGTTTGTCATTTTGTCAGATTTTCATTTTCACATTTTGACAGTTCATTTTGATAATTTGCTAGTTTTCGTCAGTTTGATATTGTAATATTGTCAGTTTTGTCAATAACATTTTGTCAGTTGCTTATTTTCATCATTTTCAAATTGTCAGTTTTTCATTTCCACAATTTCATTTTGTCAATTTGCTAGTTTTCGTCAGTTTGATATTGTAAGAATGTCAGATTGTCAATTGCATTTTGTCAGGTTGTTAGTTTTTGTCATTTTCATATGGAAAGTTTGTAATTTTGTCAGTATTTCATTTTTTACAGTTTGACAGTTTCATTTTTTTAAATTTTGAATTTTTCGTAAGTTGATATTTAAGAATGTCAGTTTGTCAATACCATTTTGTGAGTTTGTTTGTTTTAGTTATTTGCATATTGTCAGTTTTTCATTTTCACAGTTTCATTTTGTCAATTTGCTAGTTTTCGTCAGTTTGATATTGTAATTTTGTCAGTTTGTCAATAACATTTTGTCAGTTTGCTTGTTTTCAGTCATTTTCAAATTGTCAGTTTTTCATTTTCACATTTTAAATTTTATGTCAATTTGCGGTTTTCGCCCCGATTGATATTGTAAAAATGTCAGATTGTCAATTGCATTTTGTCAGGTTGTAAGTTTTAGTCATTTAAATATTGTTAGTTTGTCATTTTGTCAGATTTTCTTTTTCACAGTTTGACAGTGTTATTTGTTAATTTGCTAGGTTTTCTTCAGTTTGATATTGTAATATTGTCAGTTTGACAATAACATTTTGTCAGTATGCTTGTTTGTTATTTTCATATAGTCAGTTTTTTATTTTTACCGTTTCATTTTGTCAATTTGCTACTTTTCGTCAGTTTGATATTGTAAGAATGTCAGATTGTCAATTGCATTTTGTCAGGTTGTTAGTTTATGTCATTTTCATATGGAAAGTTTGTAATTTTGTCAGTATTTCATTTTCACAGTTTGACAGTTCATTTTGTTAATTTGATAGTTTCGTAAGTTTGATATTGTAATATTGTCAGTTTGTCAATAACATTTGTCATTTTGCTTGTTTTAGTCATTTTCAAATAGTCATTTTTTCATTTTCACAGTTTCATTTCGTAAATTTTGCTATTTTTCGTCAGTTTGATTTTGTAAGAATGTCAGATTGTCAAATGCATTTTGTCAGTTGTTAGTTTAAGTATTTTCATATTGTAAGTTTGAAATTTTGTCAGTATTTCTTTTTCACTGTTTTACAGTTCATTTTGTTAATTTGCTAGTTTTCGTATTTTGATATTGTAAAAATGTCAGTTTCTAAATAACATTTTGTCAGTTTGCTTGTTTTAGTCATTTCATTTGTCAGTTTTTTATTTTCACAGTTTTATTTTAAAAATATGCTAGTTTTCGTCAGTTTGTTATTGTAAGAATGTCAGATTGTCAATTGCATTTGGTTAGGTTGTTAGTTTTAGTCATTTTCATATTTTTAAGTTTATAATTTGTCAGTATTTCATTTTCACAGTTTGACTTTTTTCATTTTTTGTTAATTTGCTATTTTTTCGTCAGTTTGATTTTGTAATATTGTCAGTTTGCTCAATAACATTTTGTCAGTTTGCTTGTTTGTCATTTTCAAATTGTAATTTTTTCATTTTCACAATTTCATTTTGTTAATTTGCTAGTTTTCGTCTTTCACAGTTTCATTCTGTCAATTTGCTAGTTTTCGTAGTTTGATTTTGTAAGAATGTCAGATTGTAAATTGCATTTGTCAGGTTGTTAGTTTTAGTCATTTTCATATTGTAAGTTTGCCATTTTGTCAGATTTTCATTTTCACAATTTTCAGTTTTTTTTTGTTAATTTGCTAGTTATCGTCAGTTTGTTATTGTAATATTGTCAGTTTGTCAATAACATTTGTCAGTTTGCTTATTTTTATCATTTTCAAATTGTCAGTTTTTCATTTTCACGTTTAATTATGTCAATTTGCTAGTTTTTTCGTCCGATTGATATTGTAAGAAGGTCAGATTGTCAATTGCATTTTGTCAGGTTGTAAGTTTAGTCATTTTAATATTTTAGTTTGTCATTTTGTCAGATTTTCATTTTCACAGTTTGACAGTTTTATTTTGTTAATTTGCTATTTTTTCGTCAGTTTGTTATGTAATATTAACAGTTTGTCAATAACATTTTGTCAGTTTGCTTGTTTTAGTCATTTTTAAATTTTTTTTTTTTATTTTTACAGTTTCATTTGTCAATTTGCTATTTTTCGTCCGTTTAAATTTTGTAAAAATGTAAATTTTCAATTGCATTTTGTCAGGTTGTTAGTTTTAGTCATTTTCATATTGTAATTTTGTCATTTTGTCAGTTTTTCATTTTCACAGTTTGACAGTTTATTTTTTTAAATTTTGCTAGTTTTCGTCAGTTTGATTTTGTAATATTGTCAGTTTGTCAAAAACATTTTGTCAGTTTGCTTGTTTAAGTCATTTTTAAATTGTCAGTTTTTTATTTTCACGGTTCATTTTGTCAATTTGCTAGTTTTCGTCATTTTTTTATTGTAAGAATGTCAGATTGTCAATTGCATTTTGTCAGGTTGTTAGTTTTTGTCAATTTTCCATATGGAAAGTTTGTAATTTTGTCAGTATTTCATTTTTTACAGTTTGACAGTTTCATTTTGTTAATTTGATAGTTTTCGTAAGTTTGTTATTGTAAGAATGTCAGATTGTCAATTGCATTTTTTTCCAGTTGTTAGTTTTAGTCATTTTGATATTGTAAGTTTGTAATTTTGTCAGAATTTCATTTTCACAGTTTGATAGTTTCATTTTGTTAATTTGCTAGTTATCGTCAGTTTGATATTGTAATTTTGCCCAGTTAGTCAATAACGTTTTTTCAGTTTGCTTGTTTTAGTCTTTTTCAAATTGCCAGTTTTTCATTTTCACAGTTTCATTTTGTCAATTTGCTAGTTTTCGTCATTTTTGATATTGTAAGAATGTCAGATTGTCATTGCATTTTGTCAGGTTGTTAGTTTTTCTCATTTTCATATTGAAAGTTTGTAATTTTGTCAGTTTTTCATTTTCAAAAGATTGACAGTTTTATTTGTTAATTTGCTAGTTTGCGTAAGTTTGATATTGTAATATTGTCAGTTTTTTAATAAAATTTTGTCAGGTTGTTAGTTATAGTCTTTTTCCCATATTTTAGTTTGTCATTTTGTCAGATTTTCATTTTCACAGTTTTTTTTTTTTTTATTTATTATTTGTCTCTGTAATTTGTACACATTATACAAAAATTACAGAATGAAACAGGAAAGCAGTCCTATTGTGGCCCATTCACCGCAGTGATCCTGTTTCCATTCTACCATAAATAAAATAATAAAATAACATAAATTCTCTTATAAAAGGACGATAATGATAATGGTGAAATGGATGATACGTTTATTAATATGAATTTAAAAAATGAAATGAACTAATGTTTAATGCCGGTTTATCAAAGATCCATTTGTCTTAGCGGGGGTCGTCAACTATAGGCAATCAGGCAACCTTTTGGGTCATCTTAAGTGATCTTGAATGGCCCTTTTAAACGCCTTATCAGAGATCCGTGATCACGAATGTCCAAAGGCAGGGAGTTCCAACACTGGCAGCTCTCTGGTAGAATGACCTTTGATAAGCCAGTGTTCGCGCAAAGGGGGGCGCAGCAGCACTCCACTTTTGGCACCCCTACCCAAGAAAACATACCGGTTGTCCAGCTAAAGGCGCTTCAAAGGGTCAACATCAGCTTGTTTGCATAATCCCTTTGCCAGTAGTAGAATATCCATCTGTTTATAACAATTTACTGATAAGAGGAAAATCACATTTTCCGCGACGTTCTTCAGCTTTTGAGAGACTTATCAAAACCGTATAAATTTTTGGGTGGGCCCGGTTTTGAATACGTTCCAGAGTGCACATATTTATTTCCGTCGACGGATGCCATGCGGGAATTGCATATAGTAGTGTAGACGAACTACAGTCAGGTATATGTCCTTAAAAACTTTTGGCTTGCATTCTTTAAGGTTACTGTACAGAAAACCTAGAAATTTTAGACGTTTTTGATCTTATGGTTTGCACATGGAAGTTCCATTTGAGATCAGCAGTGATGTTTAGTCCCAGAAGCTTCAGTCTGTCTGTGTTGTCAATTGGATTCCCTGAAACATGGTACCTAGAGTTCGCAGTTAAAGCGGATTTAGACATTCTAAAGCAAAAACGCTTTTCTTTACGTTCAAATTCATGCTTTTTCTGGCGGCACCAAAGTGATATATTATCCAGGTCCTGTTGTAATATTTCAATATCTTCAGCAGTCATAATGGATCTGTACAGTGTAAAGTCATCTGCATATTGGTAGAAACTAGACTGTACGCATGCTGGAAGGACAAGCATAAATATTACAAAGAATAAGGGACCGACAACTGATCCCTGTGGAACCCCAGATGTCACTGCCACTGGCCTCGATGTTGCCCCACTATGAACTACACTCTGCGTCCTTCCAGTTAGGAAAGGAATCGCACCACTGTAGAAGGTTTCCCAACAAGCCGTAGTGTTCAAGCTTCTTAAGTAATCTTGCATGTGGGACAGAATCAAAAGCCTTGCTCCAGTCATGATATTACATCTATTTGTTTAGTCGAAATTTTGTCCATCATGTGCTGCCAGTCCTCAATCAATTCTGTTAGCATGGGTTTCGCAAGACCTTCTGGGAAGAAATCCATGCTGTTGGTTGTTGATTTGTTTGACAGTTTCATTTTGATAATTTGCTAGTTTTCGTCAGTTTGATATTGTAATATTGTCAGTTTTTCAATAACATTTTGTCAGTTTTGCTTGTTTTCATCATTTTCATATTGTCAGTTTTTTATTTTTACAGTTTCATTTTGTCAATTGCTAGTTTTCGTCAGTTTGATATTGTAAGAATGTCAGATTGTCAATTGCATTTTGTCAGGTTGTTAGTTTTTGTCATTTTCATATGGAAAGTTTGTAATTTTGTCAGTATTTCATTTTTTACAGTTTGACAGTTTCATTTTGTTAATTTGATAGTTTTCGTAAGTTTGATATTGTAATATTGTCAGTTGTCAATAACATTTTGTCAGTTTGCTTGTTTTCATCATTTTCAAATTGCCAGTTTTTCATTTCCACAGTTTCATTTTGTCAATTTGCTAGTTTGCGTAGTTTTGTTATTGTAAGAATGTCAGATTGTCAATTGCATTTTGTCCAGTTGTTAGTTTAGTCATTTGATATTGTAAGTTGTAATTTTTTCAGTATTTTATTTTCACAGTTTGACAGTTTCTTTGTTAATTTGCTAGTTATCGTCAGTTTGATATTGTAATATTGTCAGTTAGTCAATAACGTTTTTTCAGTTTGCTTGTTTTAGTCATTTTCAAAATTTCCAGTTTTTTCATTTTCACAGTTTCATTTTGTCAATTTGCTAGTTTTCGTCAGTTTGATATTGGGAAGAATGTCAGATTGTCAATTGCATTTTGTCAGGTTGTTAGTTTTTCTCATTTTCATATTGAAAGTTTGTTAATTTTGTCAGTTTTTCATTTTCACAGATTGACAGTTTTAATTTTGTTTTAATTTCTAGTTTTCGTCAGTTTGATATTGTAATATTGTCAGTTTTTTAATAACATTATGTCAGTTTGTTAGTTATAAATCATTTTCATATTTTTAGTTTTTCATTTTGTCAGATTTTCATTTTCACAGTTTTTTTATTTATTTATTTTTTATTTGTCTCTGTAATTTGTCACATTATACAAAATTACAGAATGAAACAAGGGAAAACAGGCCTATTGTGGCCTATTCACCGCAGTGATCCTGTTCCATTCTACACACTAAATAAAATAATAAAATAACATAAATTCTCTTATAAAAGGACGATAATGATAATGGTGAAATGGATGATACAGTTTATTAATATGATAGTTAAAAATTTAAAAGAAACTAATGTTTAATGCCCGGGATCAAAAATCCATTTGTCTTAGCGGTGGTCGTTAACTATAGGTCAATCAGGCAACCATTTGTCATCTTAAGTGATTTTTGAATGGCCCTTTTAAACGCCTTATCAGAGATCCGTGACTCACGAATGTCCAAAGGCAGGGAGTTCCAAACACTGGCAGCTCTCTGGTAGAATGACCTTTGATAAGCCAGTGTTCGCGCAAAAGGAGGGCGCAGCAGCACTCCACTCTTGGCACCCCTACCCAAGAAAACATACCGGTTGTCCAGCTGAAGGCGCTTCAAAGGGTCAACATCAGCTTGTTTGCATAATCCCTTTGCCAGTAGTAGAATATCCATCTGTTTAATAACATTACTGATAAGAGGAAAATCACATTTTCCGCGACGTTCTTCAGCATTGAGAGACTTATCAAAACCCAGTATCAATTTTGTAGCCCGGTTTTGAATACGTTCCAGAGTGCACATATTTATTTCCGTCGACGGATGCCATGCTGGAATTGCATATAGTAGTGTAGGACGAACTACAGTCAGGTATAATGTCCTTAGAACTTTTGGCTTGCATTCTTTAAGGTTACTGTACAGAAAACCTAGTAATTTAGACGTTTTTGATCTTATGGTTTGCACATGGAAGTTCCATTTGAGATCAGCAGTGATGTTTAGTCCCAGAAGCTTCAGTCTGTCTGTGTTGTCAATTGGATTCCCCTGTACATGGTACCTAGAGTTCGCAGTTAAAGCGGATTTAGACATTCTAAAGCAAACGCTTTTCTTTACGTTCAAATTCATGCTGTTCTGGCGGCACCAAAGTGATATATTATCCAGGTCCTGTTGTAATATTTCAATATCTTCAGCAGTCATAATGGATCTGTACAGTGTAAAGTCATCTGCATATTGGTAGCAACTAGACTGTACGCATGCTGGAAGGTCAAGCATAAATATTACAAAGAATAAGGGACCGACAACTGATCCCTGTGGAACCCCAGATGTCACTGCCACTGGCCTCGATGTTGCCCCACTATGAACTACACTCTGCGTCCTTCCAGTTAGGAAGGAATCGCACCACTGTAGAAGGTTTCCAACAATGCCGTAGTGTTCAAGCTTCTTAAGTAATCTTGCATGTGGGACAGAATCAAACGCCTTGCTCCAGTCTAATGATATTACATCTATTGTTTAGTCGAAATTTTGTCCATCGTGTGCTGCCAGTCCTGAATCAATTCTGTTAGCATGGTTACGCAAGACCTTCTGGGAAGAAATCCATGCTGTTGGTTGTTGATTAGTTTGACAGTTTCATTTTGATATTTGCTAGTTTTCGTAGTTTGATATTGTAATAATGTCAGTTTGTCCAATTGCATTTTGTAGGTTTAGTTTGTTAAGTAATTTGTCAGATTTTCAATTGGTTTCATTGTTTTGTAAGAATCAGATTGTCATTGCATTTTGTCAGGTTGTTAGTTTTGTCATTTTCATATGGAAAGTTTGTAATTTTGTCAGTATTTCATTTTTTACAGTTTGACAGTTTCATTTTGTTAATTTGCTAGTTTTCATAAGTTTGATATTGTAATATTGTCAATAACAAAATAAACTTTAATTAACAATAACATTTTGTCAGTTTGCTTGTTTTAGTCATTTTCAATTGTAAGTTTTTCATTTTCACAGTTTCATTTTGTCAATTTGATAATTTGCGTAGTTTGATTTTGTAAGAATGTCAATTGTCAATTGCATTTTTGTCCAGTTGTTAGTTTTAGTCATTTTGATATTGTAAGTTTGTAATTTTGTCAGTATTTCATTTTCACAGTTTGACAGTTTCATTTTGTTAATTTGCTAGTTATCGTCAGTTTGATATTGTAATATTGTCAGTTTGTCAATAACGTTTCTTCAGTTTGCTTGTTTTAGACATTTTCAAATTGCCAGTTTTTCATTTTCTCAGTTTCATTTTGTCAATTTGCTAGTTTTCGTCAGTTTGTTATTGTAAAAATGTAAATTTTGTAAAAATTGTTTTTGTTTTTTTTGTTATTTTTTTTGGGGTTTTTTTTATATTTTTGGGTTTGAAAATTTTGTGGTATTTCATTTTCCCAGTTTGACAGTTTCCTTTTTTGTTACTTTGCTAGTTTCGCCCAGTTTGATTTTTAAAATTGCCCTTTTTGGGTAAAAAATTTTTGGCTTTTTTGTAAAAGGTTTTTTAAAAGTTTTTTGGCTTTTCATTTTTTTTAATTTTGGAAAATTTTGTCTTCATTTTTTTAGTTTTTATTTTTACATTTGCATTTTTCATTTTTTGGGTAATTTTGTATTTTTTGTAATTTTTTAAATTTTGTAAAATTGTCAGTTGGGCCAATTTCATTTTGTCGGGTTGTTGTTTATCATTTTCAAATTGTAAGTTTTCTTTTTTCCCATTTTAAATTTCCCTTTTGTTTTTTTTGGGAAAATTTTTGCCGTAGTTTGATTTTGGGTAAAAAATTGTCAGTTTGTAAAAAACATTTTTCAGTTTGCTTTTTTAAAGTATTTTCAAATTGTCAGTTTTTAAATTTTCACAATTTCTTTTCGACAATTTGCTATTTTTTCGTCATTTTGATTTTGTAAGAATGTAGTTTGTAAAATTGCATTTTTTTTCAGGTTGTTATTTTTTATTCATTTTAAATTTTCACATTTTTCCCTTCTGTAAATTTGCTAGTTTCGTAGTTTGATATTGAAAAAAATTTTCCCAGTTTGTCAAAAACATTTGTCAGTTTGCTTGTTTTGGGTTATTTGCATATTGTCAGTTTTTCAGTTTCCCATTTTTCTTTCGTCAATTTGTATTTTTTCGTCAGTTTGATTTTTTTAAGAATGTCATTTTGTTAATTGCTTTTGGGGGCAGGGTTGTTAGTTTTGGGTCATTTTCATATCGAAATTTTTTTCATTTTCACGTTTCATTTTAAAATTTTGCTATTTTACGTCGGGTTTGATTTTGTAAGAATGTCGGATTGTCAATTGCTTTTTTGTCAGGTTGTTAGTTTAAGTTTTTTTCATATTGTTATTTTTTGTAATTTTGTCAGTTTTTCATTTTTTCCACATTTTTTGACAGTTTCTTTTTTTTTAATTTGCTATTTTATCGTCATTTTTGATTTTTAAAAATGTCAGATTGCCCAATTGCATTTTGTTAGGTTGTTAGTTTTAGCATTTTTTTATTTGAAATTTTTGGGTAATTTTGTCGTTTTTAAATTTTAAACATTTTTGGACAGTTTCATTTTTTTTAAAATTTTTTGCATTTTTTCGTCATTTTGTTTTTTAAAAAATGTCAGATTGTAAATTTGCTTTTTTGTCAGGTTGTTAGTTTAAGTTATTTTTTATTGTTAGTTTGAAATTTTGGGTCAGTTTTTCATTTTCACATTTTTTGACATTTTCATTTTTTTAATTTGCTAGTTATGGGTTCAGTTTGATATTGAATATTGTCATTTGTCAATAACTTTTTTTTTCAGTTTGCTTTTTTTAGTCTTTTTTCAAATTGTCAGTTTTTCTTTTTCCCACATTTTCTTTTTGTCAATTTGCTATTTTTTCATATTTTGATATTGTAATAAGGGAAAATTTTGTCAATTACATGTTGAAAGTTTGCTTTTTTTATTTCTTTTTTCAAAATTGCAGTTTTTCTTTTTCCCACAGTTTCATTTTGTAAATTTTTGCTAGTTTTCGTCATTTTGGGAATTTTGTAAAAAACGCCCAGTTTGGCAATTGCATTTTGACGGGTTTTGTTAGATAGTCTTTTTTCATATTGTGATTTTGTCATTTTGTCAAATTTAAATTTTTACAGTTTGACATTTTTAAATTTTTGTTTAATTTGCTAGTTTTTGTCAGTTTGATATTGTAAAATTGTCATTTTTGTCAAAAAACTTTTTTGTCAGTTTTTTTTGCTTTTTAAATCTTTTTTCAAATTTTTCCATTTTTTCTTTTTCACATTTTAAAAATTAAATGTAAATTTTTTCCCCCCCTTAGTTTTCGTCCGATTTGAAAGTGTAAGAATGTCAGATTGTCAAATGCATTTTGTCAGGTTGTTAGTTTAGTTATTTTATATTGTTAAGTTTGTCATTTTGTCAGTTTTATTTTCAAAGTTTGACAGTTTCATCTGATAATTTGCTATTTCGTCGTTGATATGAAATCTGTCAGATTTGTCAATAACATTTGTCAGTTTGCTTGTTTAAGTCATTTTCAAATTGTCAGTTTTTTCATTTTCACAGTTTCATTTTGTCAATTTGCTAGTTTTTGTCAGTTTGATAGTGTAAGAATGTCAGATTGTCAATGCATTTTGTCAGGTTGTTAGTTTAGTTATTTTTATATTGTAGTTTGTAATTTTGTCAGTTTTTCATTTTCACAGTTTGACAGTTTCATTTGTTAATTTGCTAGTTTATCGTCAGTTTGATATTGTAATAATGTCAGATTGTCAATGCATTTTGTCAGGTTGTTATAGTTTTAGTTATTTTTATATTGTTAGTATGTAATTTTGTCAGTATTTCATTTTCACAGTTTGACAGTTTCATTTTGTAATTTGCTAGTTATCGTCAGTTTGATATTGTAATAATGACAATTTGTCAATACATGTTGTCAGTTTGCTTGTTTTAGTTAATCATTTTATATATGTCAGTTTATCATTTTCCAACAGTTCATTTTGTCAATTTGCTAGTTTTCGTCAGTTTGATTTGTAAGAATGTCAGATTGGCAACATTTTGTCAGATTTAGTTATAGTCATTTTCATATGTAAGTTTGTCATTTGCAGATTTTCATTTTCACAGTTTGATAGTTTCATTTTGTTAATTTGTTAGTTTTCGTCAGTTTGATATTGTAATATTGTCAGTTTGTCAATATCATTTTGTCAATTTGCTAGTTTTAGTCATTTTAAATTGTCAGTTTTTTATTTTCACAGTTTCATTTTGTCAATTTGCTATTTTTCGTCAGTTTGATTTTGTAAGAATGTAAGATTTTCAATTGCATTTTGTCAGGTTGTTAGTTTTAGTCATTTTCATATTGTAATTTTGTCATTTTGTCAGATTTTCATTTTCACAGTTTGACAGTTCATTTTGTTAATTTGCTTGTTTTCGTCAGTTTGATATTGTAATATTGTCAGTTTGTCAATACATTTTGTCAGTTTGCACGTTTAAGTCTTTTTAAATTGTCAGTTTTTTATTTTCACAGTTTATTTTGTCAATTTGCTATTTTTCGTCAGTTTGTTATTGTAAGAATGTCAGATTGTTCAATTGCATTTTGTCAGTTGTTAGTTTTAGTCATTTTGATATTGTAAGTTTGTAATTTTGTCAGTATTTTATTTTCACAGTTCGACAGTTTCATTTGTTAATTTGCTAGTTATCGTCAGTTTGATATTGTAATATTGTCAGTTTGTCAATAACGTTTTTCAGTTTGCTGTTTTAGTCATTTTTCAAATTGCCAGTTTTTCATTTTCACAGTTTCCTTTTTTCAATTTGCTAGTTTTTTTGTCAGTTTGATTTTAGATGTCAGATTGGCAATTGCAATTTTGTCAGGTTGTTAGTTATAGTCATTTTCATATTGTAGTTTGTCATTTGTCAGATTTCAAATTTCACAGTTTGACAGTTTCATTTTGATAATTTGCTAGTTTTCGTCAGTTTGATAGTGTAAGAATGTCAGATTGTCAAATGCATTTTGTCAGGTGGTAGTTTTAGTTATTTATATTGTTAGTTTGTAATTTGTCAGTTTTCATTATCACAGTTTGACAGTTTCATTTTGTAATTTGTAGTTATCGTCAGTTTGATATTGTAATATTGTCAGTTTGTCAATAACATTTTGTTAGTTTGCTTGTTTCAGTCATTTTCAAATTGCAGTTTTTCATTTTCACAGTTTTTATTTTGTCAATTTGCTAGTTTTCATAGTTTGAATGTAAAATGACAATTGGCAATGCATTTTGTCATGTTTTTATTTATTAGTCATTTTCATATTTGTAAGTTTTTCATTTTGTTCAATTTAAATTTTAACAGTTGACAGTTTCATTTTGACAATTGCAGTTTTCCGTCATTTGTATTGTATTTGTCAGTTTTTGTCATAACATTTGTCATGGTTTTTTGTCAATCATTTTCAAATTGTCAGTTTATTTCATTTTCACAGTTTAATTATGTCAATTTGCTAGTTTTCGTCCAGTTTGATATTGTAAGAATGTTCAGATTGTCAATGCATTTTTACAGTTGTTAGTTTTAGTCATTTTCATATTGTAAGTTTGTATTTTTGTCAGTATTTCATTTTCACAGTTTGACAGTTTCATTTTGTTAATTTGCTAGTTTATCGTCAGTTTGATTTTTTAATATTGTCCAGTTTGTCAATGACAATTTTTCAGTTTGCTTGTTTTATTCATTTTCAAATTGCCAGTTTTTCATTTCACAGTTTCATTTTGTCAATTTGCTAGTTTTGTCAGTTTGATTTTGTATGCATGTTAGATTGTCAATTGCATTTTGTCAGGTTGTTAGTTTTAGTTATTTTTATATTGTTAGTTTGTAATTTTGTCAGTATTTCATTTTCACAGTTGACAGTTTCATTTTGTTAATTGCTAGTTATCGTCAGTTTGATATTGTAATATTGTCAGTTTCTCAAAAACATTTTTCAGTTTGCTTTTTTAGTCATTTTCATATTGTAATTTTGTCATTTTGTCAGATTTTCATTTTCACAGTTGACAGTTTCATTTTGTTAATTTCATAGTTTGTTATTGTAAGAATGTCAGATTGTCAATTGCATTTTGTCCAGTTGTTAGTTTTAGTCATTTTGATATTGTAAGTTTGTAATTTTGTCAGTATTTCATTTTCACAGTTTGACAGTTTCATTTTGTTAATTTGCTAGTTTTCATCAGTTTGATATTGTAATAATGACAATTTGTCAATTACATGTTGTCAGTTTGCTTGTTTTAGTCATTTTCATATTGTCAGTTTGTTATTTTGTCAGATTAAATTTTCACTTTTGACAGTTTCATTTTGATAGATTTGCTAGTTTTCGTCAGTTTGATATTGTAATATTGTCAGTTTGTCAGTAACATTTTGTCAGTTTTGCTTGTTTAAGTCATTTTCAATTGTCAGTTTTTCATTTCACTTTTTCATTTGTCAGTTTTTCAGTTTTCGTCAGTTTGATAGTGTAAGAATGTCAGATTGTCAAATGCATTTTGTCAGGTTGTTAGTTTTAGTTATTTTTATATTGTTAGTTTGTAATTTTGTCAGTTTTTCATTTTCACAGTTTGACAGTTTCATTTTGTCAATTTGCTAGTTTTCATAGTTTGATATTGTAATAATGACAATTTGTCAATTACATGTTGTCAGTTTGCTTGTTATAGTCATTTTCATATTGTAAGTTTGTCATTTTGTCAGATTTAAATTTTCACAGTTCGACAGTTTCATTTGTTAATTTGCTAGTTATCGTCAGTTTGATATTGTAATAATGACAATTTGTCAATTACATGTTGTCAGTTTGCTTGTTTTAATCATTTTCATATTGTTAGTTTTCATTTCACAGTTTCCTTTTTTCAATTTGCTAGTTTTCGTCAGTTTGATTTTGTAAGAATGTCAGAATGGCAATTGCATTTTATCAGGTTGTTAGTTATAGTCATTTTCATATTGTAAGTTTGTCATTTTGTCAGATTTAAATTTCACAGTTTGACAGTTTCATTTTGATAATTTGCTAGTTTTCGTCAGTTTGATAGTGTAAGAATGTCAGATTGTCAAATGCATTTTGTCAGGTTGTTAGTTTTAGTTATTTTTATATGTTAGTTGTAATTTGTCAGTTTTCATTTCACAGTTTGACAGTTTCATTTTGTAATTTGCTAGTTATCGTCAGTTTGATATTGTAATAATGACAATTTGTCAATTGCATTTTGTCAGGTTGTTAGTTTTAGTCATTTTCATATTCTAAGTTTGTCATTTTGACAGATTTAAATTTTCACATTTTAACAGTTTCATTTTGATAATTTGCTAGTTTTCGTCAGTTGATATTGTAATATTGTCAGTTTGTCAAAACATTTTGTCAGTTTGCTTGTTTAAGTCATTTTCAAATTGTCAGTTTTCATTTTCACAGTTTCATTTTGTCCAATTTGCTAGTTTTCGTCAGTTTGATAGTGTAAGAATGTCAGATAGTCAAATGCATTTTCGTCAGGTGTTATAGTTTTAGTTATTTTTATATTGTTAGTATGTAATTTTGTCAGTATTTCATTTCACAGTTGACAGTTTCATTTGTTATTTGCTAGTTTTTGTCAGTTTGATTTTGTAAGAATGTCAGATGGCAATTGCATTTTGTCAGGTTGTTAGTTATAGTCATTTTCATATTGTAAGTTTGTCATTTTGTCAGATTTAAATTTTCACAGTTTGACAGTTTCATTTTGATAATTTGCTAGTTATCGTCCAGTTTGATTTGTAATATTGTCAGTTTGTCAATAACATTTTGTCAGATGGTTGTTTTCATCATTTTCAAATTGTCAGTTTTTCATTTTCACAGTTTAATTATGTCAATTTGCTAGTTTTTCGTCCGATTGATATTGTAAGAATGTCAGATTGTCAATTGCATTTTGTCAGGTTGTAAGTTTTAGTCATTTAAATATTGTTAGTTTGTCATTTTTTCAGATTTTCATTTTCACAGTTTTACTGTTTCATTTTGTCAATTTGCTAGTTTTCGTCAGTTTGATATTGTACTATTGTCAGTTTTTCAATAACATTTTGTCCGGTTGTTAGTTATAGTCATTTCATATTTTAAGTTGTCATTTTGTCAGATTTTTATTTTCACTGTTTGACAGTTTCATTTTAATAATTTGCTAGTTTTCGTCAGTTTGATATTGTAATATTGTCAGATTGTCAATTGCATTTTGTCAGGTTGTTAGTTTTAGTCATTTTCATATTGTAAGTTTGTAATTTTTTCAGTATTTCATTTTCACAGTTTGACAGTTTCATTTTGTTAATTTTGCTAGTTATCGTCAGTTTGATATTGTAATATTGTCAGTTTGTCAAAAACATTTTTTCAGTTGCTTGTTTTAGTCATTTTCATATTGTCAGTTTTTCATTTTCACAGTTCCATTTTGTCAATTTGCTAGTTTTCGTCAGTTTGATTTTGTAAGAATGTCAGATTGGCAATTGCATTTTGTGAGGTTGTTAGTTGTAGTCATTTTGATATTGTAAGTTTGTCATTTTGTCAGATTTAAATTTCACAGTTTGACAGTTTCATTTTGATAATTTGCTAGTTTCGTCAGTTTGATATGTAATATTGTCAGTTTCTCAAAACATTTTTTCAGTTTAATAATTTGATCTTTATTGTCAACGGACCGTAGTCCTACAAGTGCAATATAATATAATAATAAGAAAGCTTCTAAAAATACGTATTGTTCTACTAGTTACTTAAACTAGACTAAAGTAAAGTAAATTAAGTGACTATTGTATAGTGCAGAAGGCATAAATTTTACGATACAGGTCATAGTAAAATTTATGACATTTAGAAAATACATTTCGAACTAAAAATGTATGTAGGCCTATGTGTGTATAGATGTAAATTTAAGAAAATTACAGATTGTATATATTTAAAACTTACAGAATAGTTTTTAATTAAGGTTACAAGACTATGTGGTTTTACTTTTATGACAATATTATTCTAATTCTATATTCTAAGCGAATGCATCGTTGAGGAATACTTTTAGAGTACGTATTTTCAGTATTGTTTATGTCCAGTTCAGGGTAGCGGCTTAAAAGAGAGTTGTAAGTTAGCTGTATTCTATTTACACATGAGTATTTAAACAAGTCGATGCGGCTCCGAGGAACCTAGAGGGAACATGCAGGTTCACTAGGCACAACAATTGCGAGTCGATTTGATTGTGCAATAACTTGTATAGAAATATGACGTCAGATGCCTTGCGGCGATTTTCCAAAGTTGGAATATCCAGACTTTTGCACAGGGTGGTGTAGTCGGCTCTATGGTACACAATATTATTTTTAAAACACACGAATTTTATGAACTTCTGTTGGACGCGCTCAACACTTTTGGTTTTCGTCACATGGTGGGGGTTCCAAATCACACTGGCGTAATCAACTTGTGGCCTTATTAAGGCCATGAACAGTTTTCTTGTAGTGTTAATAGAGAAGTCCCTGGCACAGTTCCTCCTCATAAAACCGAGCATTTTTAGAGCTTTGGGTATTACCTGCCCTAGATGTGCATTGTACGATAGATCGCTGGCAATTTGTACACCCAGGTCTCGGATGGAGTTGACCTTAGCAAGCGCAAAGTTATTGAGATAGTAAGTGAAATCGATTGTGTTTTTTCTCTTGTTGGTGAATGATATGAAGTTGCACTTAGTGACATTAAGATTGAGCCTCCACGTTTTACACCAATTTGAGAAAGTTTTGGAGTTCTTGTTGCATTTGTTCACAGTCGTTGACGCTACTCACTGGTTAGTAGACTTTGATATCGTCAGCGTACATGAGGCTTTTACTGGTCTTGAGACATGATGGTATATTGTTAACGTTTAGTGTGAATATCAGCGGGCCTAGACTTGAACCTTGGGGCACCCCTGATGTGACAGGTTCAGTGTCAGAAGTGCCGTCATCAATCAGTACGCTTTGTGTTCGACCAGATAGATAACTAGATAAGAGTTTTTGTACTTTACCACATATTCCGTAGCCTTTCAGTTTGAGTAGTAGGAGGCTGTGGTCTACACTGTCGAATGCTTTGCTGAAATCGGTGTAGACTGCATCAACTTGACTTCCGTTGTTTATGTGAGATGCAATGTCAGTCGTGAACTGGGCCAGGTTTTGAGACTGTTGAGCGGTGTTTTACGAAGCCGTGCTGGCTCAGGTGCGATGTGACTAGCCACGTGGTTGAAGAGACGTTTGTGAAGGATAGATTCGAAAACTTTTGAGAAAGTGGAAAGTAACGAAATTGGCCTGTAATTAGCTACGTTGTATCGGCTACCCTTTTTGAGCACAGGTGTGACAACCGCGTGTTTCCAGCGAGTAGGGAACACACCAGTGTTTAGGGATGCATTAAATATTATTGCCAGAGGTTTTGAGAGAGAACTTCTGCAGTATTTAATTACATTTATTGGTATTTTATCGGGACCCGGAGATTTTCCATTTTTTAACTTTTGAAACTTTTGAACTTGCTTGTTTTTGTCATTTTCAAATTGCCAGTTTGTCATTTTCACATTTTCATTTTCGTCAATTTGCTAGTTTGCTAGTTGATATTGAATAATGACAATTTGTCAATTACATGTTGTCGTTGCTTTTTTTAGCATTTATATTGTCAGTTCATTTTCCACAGTTTAAGTTTGTCAATGTGGCTAGTTTTGTCCAGTTTGATGTTGTAAGAATGTCAGATTGGGCAATTGCATTTGGTTAAGGTTGTTAGTTATAGTAATTTTCATATGTGTAAGTTTTCATTTGTCAGATTTAAATTTTCACAGTTTGGACAGTTCATTTTGATAATTTGCTAGTTTTCGTCAGTTTGATATTGTAATATTGTCATTTGTCAATAACATTTGCAGTTTGCTTGTTTAAGTTCATTTCAAATTGGTCAGTTTTTCATTTCACAAGTTTCATTTTGTCAATGATGCTAGTTTAGTCAGTCCTTTGTAGTGTAAGGAATGTAGATTGTCAAATGCATTTTGTCAGTTGTTAGTTTTAGTTATTTTTAGATTGTAGTTTGTAATTTTGTCAGTATTTCATTTTCACAGTTTGACAGTTTCATTTTGTTAATTTGCTAGTATCGTCAGTTTGATATTGTAAATTGTCAGTTCTCAAAAAATTTTTTCAGGTGTGCTTTTTTTAGTCATTTTTCACTTCCCCAGTTTTTCATTTTTACAGTTTCATTTTTTCAATTTGCTAGTTTTCATAGTTTGATATTGTAATAATGACAATTTGTCAAATTACATGTTGTCGTGTGCTTGTTTTAGTCATTTTCATATTGTCAGTTATTCATTTCACAGTTTCAGTTGTCAATGCTAGTTTTCGTCAGTTGATTTTTTAAGAATGTCAGATTGGCAATTGCATTTTGTAAGGGTGTTAGTTATAGTCATTTTCATATTGTAAGTTTTTCATTTTGTCAGTATTAAATTTTCACAGTTTGACAGTTTCATTTGATAATTTGCTAGTTTTCGTCCGGTTTGATAGTTGTAATATTGTCAGTTTGTCAATAAACATTTGTCAGTTTGCTGTTTTAGTCATTTTTAAAATTGTCAGTTTTTTGACAATTTTTATTATAGGTTGTTCGTAGCGGCGGTAGTGATATATGTCTGTCGACGTCGAAGACCATGTTATCTTCTTCGTCAGGACATGAAAAATATAATTTCATGTCCGTTCGAAGACCATGTTATCTGCTTCTTCAGGACATGAAAATTATATTAATTATAATAATATATATATATTAATTATTATTATATCACTACCCGCGTACGAAAAACCCGATAAATAAAAAACGTCATTCAAGGGTAGCGAGACATTTTAAAAGTTTTGTCAGTTTTTTATTTTCACAGTTTCATTTGCAATTGCCATTTCGTCAGTTTGATTTTGTAAGAAATGTAAGATTCACATTGCATGTTGTCAGGGTGTTATTTTAGTCATTTCATATGTAAATTGTGTCATTTTGTCAGATTTTACATTTCACAGTTGACAGTTTCATTTTGTCAATTTGCTAGTTTTCGTCAGTTTGTATTGTAAGAAGTCAGATTGTCAATTGCAATTTTGTCGTTGTTATTTTTTAGTCCTTTTGATATGTAAGTTTGTAATTTGTCAGTATTTCATTTTCACAGTTTGGAACGTTTCATTTTGTTAATTTGCTAGTGATCTTCAGTTTGATAGTGTAATATTGTCAGTTGTCAATAACATTTTTCAGTTTGCTGTGTTTGCATTTTCCAAAGTGCCAGTTTTCATTTTCACAGTTTCATTTGTCAATTTGCTAGTTTTCTAGTTTTGATTAGTAATAATGACAATTTGTCAATTACATGTGTCAGTTGCTGTTTTTAGTTCATTTTCATATTGTCAGTGATATTTCAACAGTTCCATTTGTCAATTGCTAGTTTTCGTCAAGTTTGATTTTGTACGAAGTAATATTTTCAATTGCATTTGTCAGGTTGGTATTTTTTAGTCATTTCATATTGTAAGTTTGTCATTTTGTCGATTTTCATTTTCACATTTTGGACAGTTCATTTTGATAATTTGCTAGTTTCTTCAGTTTGATATGTAATATTGTCAGTTTGTCAATAACATTTTGTCAGTTTGAATTGTTTAAGTCATTTTCAAATTGTCAGTTTTTCATTTTCACAGTTTCAATTTTGTCAATTGCAAGTTTCGTCCAGTTTGATAGTGTAAGAATGTTCGATTGTCAAATGCATTTTGTCAGGTTGTTAGTTTTAGTTATTTTTATATTGTTAGTATGTAATTTTGTCAGTATTCATTTTCACAGTTTGACAGTTTCATTTTGTTAATTTGCTAGTTATGTCAGTTTTGATATTGTAATATTGTCCAGTTTTGTCCCCCAAAAATTGTTTTTTAGTTTGCTGTTTTAGTCATTTTTCAAATTAGCAGTTTTTCATTTTCACAGTTCCATTTGTCAATTTGCTAGTTTCGTCATTTATTTGTAGAATGTCAGATTGGCAATTGCATTATGTCAGGTGTTAGTTATAGTCATTTTCATATTGTAATTGTGTCATTTTCAGATTTTTATTTTCACAGTTTGCCAGTTTCATGTTGTTTAATTTGCTAGTTTTCGTCCAGTTTGATACTGGTAATATTGTTAGTTTGTCAATAACATGTTGTCAGTTTGCTGTTTAAGTCATTTAAATTGTCAAGTTTTTTATTTCAAAGTTTTTATTTTGTCAATTTGCTAGTTTCGTCAGTTTGTATGTACGAATGTCAGATTGTCAATTGCATTTTGTCAGTTGTTAGCTTTAGTCATTTTGATATTGTAAGTTTTAATTTTGTTCAGTATTTTATTTTCCCAGTTCGAAAGTTTCATTTTGTAATTTGCTAGTTATCGGGGGGGCCAGTTTGATATTGTAATATTGTCAGTTGTCAATAAACGTTTTTTCAGTTTGCTGGTTAGTCATTTCAATGGCCAGTTTTTCATTTTCACAGTTTCATTTTGTCATTTGCTAGTTTGCATAGTTGATATTGTAATAATGACAATTTGTCAATTACATGTTGTCAGTTGCTTGTTGTAATCATTTTAATATGTCAGTTTTCATTTTCACAGTTTCTTTTTTCAATTTGCTAGTTTTCGTCAGTTTGATTTTGTAAGAAGTCAGATTGGCAATGCATTTTGTCAGGTTGTTAGTATAGTCATTTCATATTGTAGTTTGTCATTTGTCAGATGTTAAATTTCCACAGTTTGACAAGTGTCATCTTGATAATTGCTAGTTTCGTCCAGTTTGATATTGAAATTCTTGTCAGTTTGTCAATAAACATTTGTCAGTTTGCTTGTTTAAGTCATTTTCAAATTGTCAGTTTTTTCATTTTCACAGTTTCATTTTTCCAATTGCTAGTTTTCGGCAGTTTGAAGAGTGTAAGAATGTCAGATTGTCAAATGCTTTTGTCAGGTGTTAGTTTTAGTTATTTTTATATGTTCGGTTTGTAATTTTGTCAGTTTTATTTTCACAGTTCTGACAGTTTCATTTTGTATTTGCCTAGTTATCGTCAGTTTGATATTGTATATATTGTCAGTTTGTCAAAAACATTTTTTCAGTTTGCTTGTTTTAGTCATTTTCAAATTGCCAGTTTTCATTTTCCCCCCCCAAAAAAACAGTTCATTTTGTCAATTGCTAGTTTTCATAGTTGATATTGTATAATGAAATTGTCAATTACAGTTGTCAGTTTGCTGTTTTAGTCCTTTTTCATATTGTCAGTTATCATTTTCACAGTTCCATTTGTCAATTGCTAGGTTTTCGTCAGTTTGATTTTGTAAGAAATGTCAGATGGCAATTGCATTTTGTAGGTTGTTAGTTATACGGTTATTTTCATAATGGAAGTTGCCATTTTGTCAGATTTAAATTTCACAGTTTGACAGTTTCATTTTGATATTTGCTAGGTTTTCTTCAGGTTGATATTGTAATATTGTCAGTTTGCTCAATATCATATCAAATTTGTATCAGTTTGCTTGTTTTAGTCATTTTCAATGTTGGCAGTTTTTGATTTTCACAGTTTCATTTGTCAATTTCGCTATTTTCGTCAGTTTGATTTTGTAAGAATGTAAGATTTTCATTGCCATTTGTCAGGTTGTTAGTTTAGTCTTTTCATATGTAATTTTGTCATTTTGTCAGATTTATTTTCACAGTTTGACAGTTTCATTTGTAATTGCTTGTTTCGTCAGTTTGATATTGTAATATGTCAGTTGTCAATAACAATTTTGTCAGTGCTTGTTTAAGTCATTTTCATATTGTCATTTTTTTTCATTTTCACAGTTTCCTTTTTCAATTGCTAGTTTTTGGCAGTTTGATTTTGCTAAGAATTCAGATTGGACAATGCATTTTTGTCACGGTGGTTAGGTATAGTCTTTTCATATGTAAGTTTGTCATTTGTCAGATTTAAAATTTTCACAGTTGACAGTTTCATCTGATAATTTGCTAGTTTTCGTCAGTTGATATTGAAAATCTGTCAGTTTGTCAATAAACATATTGTCAGTTTGCTTGTTTAAGTCATTTTCAAAATTGTCAGTTTTCATTTTCACAGTTCATTTGCCAATTTGCTAGTATAGTCAGTTTTGATAGTGTAAGAATGTCAGATTGTCAAATTACTTTTTTTCAGGTTGTAATTTTTGATTTAAAATTTTTAGTTTTCATTTTGTGATTTTAATTTTCACAGTTGACAGTTTTATTTTGTTAATTTGTAGTTTTCCGTTTGATATTGTAATTTTGTCAGTTTGTCAATATATTTTTCAGTTTGCTTGTTTGCTTTTAAAATCGAGTTTTCATTTCGACAGTTTCATTTTGTCAAATTTGCTTTTTCGTAGTTTGTTTTGTAATAATGCAGTCTGTCAATAACATTTTGTAATTTTGCTTTTTTTAATCTTTTTCATATTGTCATTTTTTCTTTTTTACGTTTTCATTTTTCATTTGCAGTTTTCGTCAGTTTGTTTTGTAATAATGTCAGATTGTAAATTGCATTTTTCGGTTGTTATTTTTTTGTCATTTTTCATATTAAAAGTTTGTAATTTTGTCATTTTTTTCATTTTCACAGTTTGACAGTTTTATTTTGTTAATTTGTGTTTTCGTCATTTTAAATTTTTTGTAATATTTGTCAGTTTTTTCAATAACATTTTTGGTCAGGTTGTTAGTTATAGTCATTTCATTTTTTTAAGTTGTCATTTTGCAGATTTTTTTTTTCAAAGTTTGACAGTTCTTTTTGATAATTGCTTTTTTTCGTAGTTTGGTATTGTAAATATTTCAGTTTGTCAATAACTTTTTGTCAGTTTGCTTTTTTCATCATTTTCAAATTGTCAGTTTATCTTTTTTCACAGTTTTAATGTCAATTTGCAGTTTTCTTTGTTTGATTTTTTAATTGTCAGTGTTCAAAACATTTTGCTTTTGCTGTTTTCATTTTTAAAAATTGGGTCTTTTTTATTTCCCACAATTTCATTTCGTCTTTTGCTAGATTCGTCAGTTTGAATGTAAGAAGTCAGATGTCAATTGCATTTTGTCAGGTTTTTTAGTTTTTTTTTTTCTTTTCAAGTTTTTTTCTGCCCCTTTTGCTAGTTTTCGTATTTTGAAATTGAAAAATGTCATTTGTCAATAACTTATTCATTTTGTTGTTTCAGTCTTTTTTCAAATAGTCGTTTTCATTTTTCACATTTTTTTCTTTTTTTCGTCAATTTTTTGCTAGTTTTCGTCATTTGATTTGTAAGAATGTCATATTTTTAAATTGCATTTGGCAGGTTTTTTGTTTAGTCTTTTCAATCGTAATTTTTTTCTTTTTTCACGTTTCATTTTAAAATTTTTGATATTTTACTCATTTTGATTTTTTTTGAATGTCAGTTTGTCTTTGGAAATTTTTTCAGGTTGTTAGTTTAAGTCTTTTTCATATTGTAAGTTTGAATTTTATCAGTATTTCATTTTCATTTTTTTGACAGTTTCATTTTGTTTTTTTGCTAGTTTTCTTCTTTTTGATATTGAAAATTTTGTGATTTTGTCAATAACATTTTTTCAGTTGCTTGTTTAAGTCATTTTAAAATTGTCAGTTTTTTTTTCACGTTTTTTTTTTTGTAATTTTGCTTTTTTTTCATTTTTTGATATTGAAATAATGAAAATTTTGTCAATTAATTTGTCATTTGTTTGTTTTAGTCTTTTTTCAATTTGTCATTTTTTTCATTTTCACAGTTTCCTTTTTTCAATTTCTTTTTGTCAGTTTGTTTTTAAAGAAGCAGATTGGAAATTGCATTTTGTCAGGTTGTTAGTTTATATTTCATATTGTAAGTTTGCTTTTTGTCAGATTTAAATTTTCACATTTTACATTTTTCTTTTGAAAATTTTGCTCGTTTTCTCATTTTGATATTGAAATCTTGTCAGTTTGTCAATAACTTTTTTTTGTCAGTTGCTTTTTTAAAGTCTTTTTCAAATTGCAGTTTTTTTTTTCACATTTTCATTTTGTTTTTGCTAGTTTTCGTCATTTTGATAGTGTAAAAATGTCAGTTTGTCAAATGCTTTTTTGTAGGTTTTTAGTTTTATTTATTTTTATTTTTTTTAGTTTGAAATTTTTGTCAGTTTTTTTTCACAGTTTGACGTTTCATTTTGTTTTAATTTGCTAGTTTTCATAGTTTGAATTGTAATAATGACAATTTGTCAATTACATGTTGCAGTTTGCTTGTTTCAGCATTTTCATATTGTCAGTTTTTCATTTTTCACAGTTTCATTTTGTCAATTTGCTAGTTTTCGTCCAGTTTGATTTTGTAAGAAGGTTCAGATTGGCAATTGCATTTTGTCAGGTGGTTAGTTATAGTCTTTTAATATTGTAAGTTTGTATTTGTCAGATTTAAATTTTCAACAGTTTGACAGTTTATTTTGACAATTTGCTAGTTTTCGTCAGTTTGATATTTGTAATATTAGTCAGTTCTGTCAATAACATGTTTGTCAGATGGTTGTTTCACATTTTTCCCAAAATTGTCAGTTTTTCATTTTCACAGTTTAATTTTGTCAATTTGCTAGTTTTTGTCCGATTGGAATTGTAAGAATGTCAGATTGTCAATTACATTTGTCAGGTTGTACTTTTATCATTAAATATGTTAGTTTGTCATTTGTCAGATTTTCATTTCACAGTTGCAGTTTTATTTGTTAATTTTGCCTCGTTTTCGTCAGTTTGATATTAGTAATAATGTCAGTCGGTCAATAACCTTTTGTAAGTTTGCTTTTTAATCATTTTCATATTGCGTTTTTCAGTTTACAGTTTCATTTGTCAATTTGCTAGTTTTCGTCAGTTTGATATGTAAGGAATGTCAGATTGTCAATTGCATTTGGTCCAGCGTTGTTAGTTTTTGTCATTTTTCATTATTTGAAGGTTGTAATTTTGTCAGTTTTTTTTTTTCACAGTTTGACAGTTTTATTTTGTAATTTGCTATTTTTTCGTCAGTTGATATTGAAATTTTGTCAGTTTTTCAAAACATTTGTCAGGTTTTTAGTTATAGTATTTTCATATTTAATTTTGTCATTTTTAGATTTTTTTTTTCACAGTTTGCAGTTTCATTTTGATAATTGCTGTTTTCGTCATTTTGATATTGTAATATGTCAGTTTGTAAAATAACTTTTTGTCAGTTTGTTTGTTTTTTCATTTTAAAATTGAAAATTTATCATTTTCACATTTTAAATTTTGTCAATTGCTATTTTTTGTATTTTGATATTGTAAGAATGTCAGATTGTCAATTGCATTTTGTCAGGTTTTGTTTTTATTCATTTCATTTCACGTTTTATTCTGTCAATTTGCTATTTTTCGTAGTTTGATAATGAAAAAATGTCAGTTTGTCAATAACATTAGGTCTTTTTGTTGTTTAAAGCATTTTCAAATAGTCATTTTTTCATTTTCACATTTTATTTTGAAATTGATATTTTACGTCAGTTTGATTTTGTAAAATGTCAGATTGTAATTGCTTTTTGTCAGGTTGTTAGTTTAAGCATTTTCTATTGTAAGTTTGAAATTTTATCAGTTTTTCATTTTCACTGTTGACATTTTTTTTTTGTTATTTTGCTAGTTTTTTTCAGTTTGATATTGTAATATTTGAGTTGGTAAAAAAACATTTTTCAGTTGCTTTTTTTCATTTCAAATTGTCAGTTTTCTTTTTTTACGTTTTATTCTGTCAATTTGCTATTTTTTCGTATTTTGATATTGTAAAAAATGTCATTTTGTCAAAAACATTTTGTCAGTTGCTTGTTTTAGTCATTTCTTTTTGTCAGTTTTTTTTTTTTCACAGTTTCTTTTTGTAAAATATGTATTTTTCGTAGTTTGTTTTTGTAAGAATGTCAGTTTGACAATTGATTTTGTCAGGTTTTATTTTTTGTCTTTTTCATATTGAATTTTGAATTTTGTCATATTTCATTTTCCGGGTTTGACAGTTTCATTTTTGTAATTTGCTATTTTTCGTCAGTTGATTTTGTAAGATGTCAGATTTGAAATTTGCATTTTGTCGGGTTTTAGTTTTAGCTTTTTTATATTGTAAGTTTGCCATTTGTCAGATTTCTTTTCACTTTTGACATTTCATTTGAAAATTTGCTAGTTTTCGTCAGTTTGATTTTGTAATATTGTCAGTTGTCAATAACACTTTGTCATTTTGCTTGTTTGTCATTTTCAAATTGTCAGTTTTTCATTTCCACATTTTCTTTTTGTAAATTTTGTTTTTTCGTATTTTGAATTGAAAAATATCGTTGTCAAAACATTTTGTAAGTTTTTGTTTTAATCTTTTTCTTTTGTCAGTTTTCATTTTTACAGTTTCATTTTGTAAATTTTGTAGTTTTGTCGTTTGATTTGTAAGAATGTCAGATTGAATTGCTTTTTGTCGGGTTGTTATTTTTTGTCTTTTTATTTTGAAATTTTGAAATTTTGTCAGTTTTTTTTTTCACAGATTGACAGTTTTATTTTTTTAAATTTTGTAGTTTTCGTCAGGTTTATATTGTAATATTGTCATTTTTCAATAACTTTTTGTCAATTTGCTGTTTTAGCATTTTCTAATTGTCAGTTTTTTTTTTCACATTTTCATTTGTAAATTTTGATTTTCTAGTTTGATATTGTAAAATGCAGTTTGCACAACCATTTTGTAGGTTTTGTTTAAGTCATTTTAAAATTGTAAATTTTTTCTTTTTCACAGTTTCATTTTGTAAATTTTGCTATTTTTCGTAGTTTGATTTGTAATTTTGCAGTTTTTAAATAACTTTTTGTCAGTTTGTTTGTTTTAGTCATTTCATTTTGCAGTTTTCTTTTCACAATTTCATTTTGTCAATTGCATTTTTCGTAGTTTGTTTGTAGAATTCAGATTGTAAATTGATTTTTTCAGGTTGTAAGTTTTATTCTTTTTTTCATTTTCACAGTTCCATTTGTAATTTTCTAGTTTTGTAGTTTGATTTTGTAAAAAGTCATTTTCAATAACTTTGTCAGTTTGCTTTTTTTCTCATTTTAAATTTGCATTTTATCATTTTCACATTTTAATTATGCCAATTGCTATTTTTTCGTATTTTAAATTTTGAAATAATGTCAGTTTGTCAAACTTTTTGTCAGTTTGCTTGTTTGTCTTTTTAAAAATTTTTTTTTATTTCCAAGTTTCATTTGCAATTTGAGTTTTGTAGTTTGATTTTGTAAGAAGTAATTTTTAATGATTTTGGCAGGTTGTTTTTTTTAGTCATTTCATATCGTAATTTTTTCTTTTTCACAGTTCTTTTTTAAATTTATATTTTCGTCAGTTTGATTTTGTAAGAAGTCGATTGTAAATTTGCATTTTGTCGGTTTGTTAGTTTAAAAGTCTTTTTCATATTGTAAGTTTGAAAATTTTGTCATATTTCTTTTCACTTTTTTGCAGTTTCTTTTTGTTATTTTCTAGTTTTCTTCAGTTGATTTTGTAAAAATGTCATTTTGTCAATAAAATTTTGTCATTTTGCTTTTTTTAGTCTTTTTATTTTGTCAGTTTTTCATTTTCACAGTTTCATTTTGTTAATTTGCTAGTTTTCGTCAGTTTGATTTTGTAAGAATGTCAGATTTTCAATTGCATTTTGTCAGGTTGTTAGTTTTAGTCATTTTCATATTGTAATTTTGTCATTTATTTATTTATCAGATGCATATTACAACAGAGTACAAATACTCCACAAGTGCAAATCATAGCATTACCTAATGGATAGAAAACATACTAAAAGACATTAAAATATACAACACAAAATAATACATTTAACTCATTAAACATGTGAAATTATCAATTTAAATGTGAAACTATCAAAATTATTAACATTAAAAATGAATTAGAGATATTCTTGAAAGAAAATAGAAGAACAATTTTATATGAAAGAAGATACTAATGGAAATAAGCTAGTGAGTAAATTACGTTAATATCCTAATGCTTGAGTGATCACAGATTTAAATTTAAAAATATTTTGAGAGTAGAGATCAATGTCTGTTCCTTCAAGAGGTTTTAACATATTAAAAGAATGCTGTAATCTGTTGATGCATGAATTTTTATGGAGGTCGGATGATTAGGGCTGGGAAAGTTTTGTGAGGCGTATGTTTGGGTATGAAAATTTATTTGCCAGATTAAACTAGTGTTTGTTAAATTATTACATTTTGTAAGGTAACCGTGATAGTTCTGGGAGAGGTTTTATG